>JABUQX010052774.1:12500-17235 GCA_015478945.1 Trachelipus rathkii | reverse complement strand
GGCAACGTTACACTCAAACCTTAAAGCTAAGAAATCAAAACGTTGCAAATACTGAGAGATAGAAATCACTTGGCCAACATTACCACATCAAACCTTTATAAATGCCAAAGATCGGTATGTTCAACTTGAACTGATGAATAATAAACTGGCAACACATCTACACTCTAAACCTTAAAGCCAAACGAAATCAAATTTGAATATTGCGAATTAAAAATCTATATTGCTGCAATAGTTACACTCATTCAAGACTATTCTAAGACGATTAGAATATTAAGACGAACAGTAATAAAAGCCACTTATCACGGGTCCCTATCGGCCCTGTTTCTCCGACTGTCATACCCACTACCCAAAACTGATGGCTCGAAGCCAAATCCCATCAAAATGCATCGCCTACCGGGCTGTCAATTTCCTAGAACAAAATCCGCTATGTCCTGTAAACTACAAGTCCACCAACTTTGGGACTTATCAGTTCAAAACTAGCCATGATATATAAGTATGATACCCCAAACATTGCCACACTGCATTAATAACTATGTTCACTGCTCACCACATCTGCCATCTAAACGACTATAATACTAAATACTAGTCACAACTAAAACCCGCCTAAATCCATTGGCTTCAATCAATATAGTTACTATGATGTCTCCCAACCCAATCCATAAACTTGAATTCTAATCCCTTTCTTCAAGGGTTTGCATTATCCGAGTCACACTCCATAACAACACTCCTTCTGGCCAAACACTTATTCCTAAAATTATACATAACCCTACATTCACTGAAACTGCATGCTCTTCTTATATCATGATGATAGGCATGCTTTCTTAACTTAATCTTTCTCTCATTATGCCCCACTTGGTCATCCCGTCCTAATGTTTCACTTACTATGAAAAATTTATTGGTCTCCTTGTATTATCAATAGATGCTAACTACTATTCTTCGTTTAGACTATGGTCCTCAGTCGACTCTGAGAACAGCAGACAATTCGCCCATTTTCTGATATTGAAACATTCCTAACTCCTTCTAGCTCTCTCCTCATCAGGCTCCTTACCCTCACAACCCAGTTAAACTATTCCTTTGGTGTCCTCTACGATTGCGACTCTCATCTAGTCATACTCCTAAGTCTTTCTTCTCAAATAACGCTGGCCCATATACTATCCGGTGCACAATACTCTATATTACTGGCCACACATAGCCTATTATACAACTTCTCCCAATACATTTGCCTTAGTAAACAACAAACTTAGTGATTTATTAACTTCCAGAACTCTACTTTTTGGAAATTTATTCTAGGCTTAATCCAAACAGCTGATTTACTTACTTTCAAATGTCTTACTGCTTATAATCACACCTTAAAATCCTTCCTTTGCTTGGTCCACAGAGACTCAGCCCAATCCCCATCTTCACATCATACAGCTTAATAACTCTTTCTATTTTGTTTAACCTAGGTTGAAGAACTCTTCACAACTTTTTTACTATTAAAATTCATTTGCCCACTTACCTGCCCACCCAAGAAAGTTTATCAAGTATCATTTTGAATCTTTATGCATCCTTCAACATCCTAACTGTTACGGATGGCCGACTTCTAGATATACATCTGCAAACTTAGGCAACCTTGCATTTTTCAAGTCCCTGGTCTATAACCATCCAGTTATCCTATATATACTGCAGGACACTAATAGCATTGGCACCACACCCCAAGAGCACTGACACCCTGTTGGGACACACTGTCTTCACTTCTTTCCCCATGCATGATTTTATTCCCATTTAGTTTCGTACACACTTTCTCGTATTTCGCAACCACTCTTTAATCCAATATCCATACTGTACCACTTCTCACCATTTACCACATCTGCGATATAACTTTTTCATTCCAGCCTTATGTGCGGGAAACCTTTATCAAAAAGCTTTACTAAAGTCTTAAATAACATATTAGTCATCTGGATACTCCTCGGTCGCAGTTGCACGTCATAAATGTATTCCATACATTATTCTAAAAGGTTTCGTCCCTGACTATGACCTACCCTTTTTGAAACCGTGCTGGGAGTCATACAATACATCTTGCTTATCATTCTAACACATTTCTCTATATGACCCTCCCAGTAACTTTAATCCAGAACCTTACATAACCGAGGGATGTCAAAAGCTAACTGCCTATCAATTTCCCAAATCTTCCTTTTACTACCTTCTTATAAATAGGCTCAACATATGCCATTTTCCACGTCATCTGGATTACCTCACCAAATGCTATAGATCGCTTAAAAATCAAGTACAGTGCCTATACAGTGCCGGTACTACCCTCTTCAGAATTCTATCCATAGCTATACCATCAGTGGCCTTGCAGCGTTACTTGGGTCAAATATGAATCTAATTAAAACTATCTTTACTATCCTTACATCAAATTCATAATTCTGTCAAGTCTATTGCTTACATGTCATTACAAGACACTAGTGAGTCCTCCAAACTATTATCATAATCCTTTCCTCAGTATAATCACTGAAGACAAAATTAAGCATCTGAATGTTGACCATTTTCGCTTATCTGAACTCACTAAATGTTCATCAATTTTAATACCAATTTGTTACTTTAATCTTACTTTTAATAATTTATAAAGCTAAAAAACTTCTTCAGATTTCCTTGATTACTATCTCCTTGCCTTAAACTAATTTCTGCCGTCTCTCTTTTGCCTTTCGCTTATTGATTTTGGGCGTTAATGCTTCATTTCTCATTTTCCTATAATTTTACTATAAGTTCATCGAACTCCTATTATTCTACCTTGAGTATATAATTAAATAACAAATCTACGTCTTTTTCATTATATTTTCTTCTCTTATGCTTCTCTATTCCACCAATGAAACAGTGTTTTCTCTTTGCCAACCTCCTAATGGGGTTTATCTTTAAAACACATTATGCACTGCATATTCATCTTAAAATTTTGCTTTAAAATTGTTCCCACATTGATAAAATCAGTTTTGCGCTAACATTCCCTAATACACCTCTCCTATATCCCAGTTTAGTGTACTAAGCATCTCAGAAAGCTTGGTTAAGAACATCGCCATTTCGGCAGAAGTTCTAATGATCTCTTTCCTATTTAACTTTGCAATTTTGCCCAGATATACATTCATATTAAAACATTCATTTAATCATTATTGCGTCACTTAGTCACTAAATTCCGCCTCAACCTGAACTCTCATCCACCATTACTTTCATCGTTAGGTTTAATACTTAAGTCTAGCTTAGTGCCAGTCGTATTCTTAGTGGCGTTCCCTTGGGTACCATCTGTGGCAAGAAATGTCTATCTGCGTATACCAAATTCTATGAATGCAAGATCTACTCCATGGCCATATTAGACCAAGGGCAATCCCAAATGAATGGCCGAGAAAATAAATCACCCATTTGATCGGACTATACCCTTTTCTTTTACGCTGTGCGCATGCCTCGTCTTCTATTTTCTGTTCACTAATTTCCTGCTTCTAATCTTTGACTCTGGTCCACGAGGTCTATAAAACTGGCCCCTATTCTACAGATGCCATTTAGTTTGTACTATAAGATACTCTACCCTACCACGCGAATTTCACATAATTCATGGACTATTCCATTTTTAAAGTGCAGTCCATTAAATTACATGATTTGAAATATTGCTTTTAACACTAAGAGCGCCCACACCGGCACTCCACCCTTTCTTTCCTCTACGCTGGTATAATATAAGGGATCTATCCGTTTACTTTCATATTCCTGAATACGCGAGTTCTCCAGTATATTCCCTTCATTAACCATGTGCGCTCCAGTTATGGTCCAATAATAATGCTCCTAGACTTCTCATCTATATGCGTTATAATAATCAGAGCTCATCCTTTTCTTATTTTCATTAAGGCTTATGCAGCATTTGCTGTAAACAACATTTGATGAGTCGTATAATGCCTGTTATTTCTTGATTCATCTATCATCATTTATCATGAAACACCCTGCTACCACTATACACTTAGCTTTTATTTTGATGCTCCCACCTTAAATTATAGTTCTACCATTGCTATTCATTTGTAATCCTAGAACTATATTAGATCCCCAACCACCCCACAACGTTTACCTAGTTTTTGTAAACAAGTCCCTATAACTGGTGTACTGTAACAGTCTCAAACACTCTTTACGGACTTCAAGTGCAACGTCTGCGTAGTCTGCGAGTACAACCAGAGTATCGATGGCTTAGTCAGAAAGTTCTCTCCAATGCCCAAAAACCTTGAATATTTTCTCGAAAAATACCACTGAATTACCGTAACCCTTCATATATGGCACAAACTCAATAGCCGCATACATACCCATTAGGCAACAATGACCTGCAACCTACACCAGAGTAAGATCCCAGAACTCAGTGGCGACCCTTATCGTCACAACTCATAAGACTTATACAAGTACATTACATGAATACTTGCTCATAATCATGGGCTGCTATCTACACTTCTATACATTGAACCTATCATACCATTGAGTGGGCGCTAGTAATCGAATTTAGTCACCACACACTTCACATCTGCAATCAACCAGTATTGTGAAAAATCGTCTCATCTATCTCTTACGCGATTCACCACGAACTGTCAAACTCCTACTGCTGAGGCACACGCTGCGATACCATAACATCTCAAATCGAGGTGTAAATCTGGTATACAATCTTCTGTGCAACACATCGCTGCTAATATGTCTAGAATCGGTGCTGGCGGAGGAGAAAGTCTCCAACCTTCAC
>JABUQX010052774.1:5000-7500 GCA_015478945.1 Trachelipus rathkii | reverse complement strand
CTGCTCTTGATGCGCCTTGTCTATATCATAGGGATTGGCAAAATTTGCCCACAGACTCGGGACTTTCGGTATCGACGTTTATCAACATCCGACGGCTTTAACTTAAAACTCTGACCTCTGTGGGCAATATCACCTATAATTTCTAACACCTTAACCCTTTGTGCTCTTGTTGAGAGACTCAGATGGCTAAAGAAATTCAATCCTCTAACTCATTTAACGTATCCAAACATACAAACTTATCTTCATAATGTGGTTTCCGTCTGACAGGGTGGAGTAACACTGTGCCTATGTAAACATCAAACACCCATAAACACGTTCTCGAGAATCGCTTGAATCTTTCCTAACTTCGAATGTTTCTATGCTTAAAATCTTCTTCCTACATCTACTACAATAATCTATAGCTAGACTCTCTGCCTAACTGTTATCCCCTAACAGAACAGATCTATTCACGAACCCAACACCCATTTTATTGAAATATTCTTAACTACTTCTCGCACGAGACTGTCTATATCTTCTCATCCAAATACTGAGCTCCTCTATTTAGGGGATTTCAATGATGTACACAACACTGAATGGTTGTGGGTCCTCTCATACTGATTGGTGCGGGGAGGAAGGCGAATTTTACAGCCATTTCTCACGATCTGAGCAAACTCTCAAAGAACCACCACAACCTCCGGGTTATGTCCTCCTCAACCGAATTCATTGAACACACTCTTGACTATGTTATCACCCACTAGTCCTTCTCTCTTTAAGATACACCACTTCCGCTCCTATCGGTAAATCTGACCACAACCTTATATCTCTTAATTTAATACTTTCTCTCCAAACAGCTTCCATCCTGCCCTACGCGTTTTCTTTGGCACGTTGATCGTGCTGACTGGGGGGCATTGCGTTGCTGTTCTTACGCTAACTATAATTTGGAATGACTGCCTTGTCTCTGGTGACGCTTCGACTTCTGCCGATAAGGTGGAGCTGTAATCATTGATGGGATGAGCAGGTTCTTCCTTCTTCGACTAAATCGTTCTTCCTCATAATCCATGGTTCGAATTCGTGGCTTTTTCTCTGGCCATTCAGGCTAGAGACAGTGCGTATCGGCGCAGTGGAAAAAATTTCTCGATTCTCCTATCACTCTTGCTAATTTTCAATCTGCTAGAAATCGTTGCAGTGATTACTCTTCGCACGAAGCAAACGGGCTTTCATTCAAACGAAAGTGCGTCTAACCTCCGAGACTCTGCCTACTTGATTAAATCTTTTACTGGCTAAACTGTCTAACATCTCACTCTAACCAACTTCGTAAATCTTATGGCGCATGTTATTGGCGTCTGTTGGTGTCGTTCTAATGCTAAATTGATCACTTGATAAAAGGGCCATCCTTCGGCCCACCTATTTCCTACTAACTCAACCCTGGGACGATTCTTGGCATTTTCCTCATCCTCCACCTTCTTCTCTCAGGTGTGTCCTATCCCTTTGCCTGTGATTACATTTGATCGGGTATCATGGGCTCCTGAAATCTAGAACGTTAGGAAGCGGTGGCACCGGATGCTTCCTCCCAGAGTGTTGAGGGATGTGACTGCTTTACGTGTTACCCCGCCCCTCGTTCAACTATAGTCTCTATGTCTCAATACTAACACTTTCCCTCAGTTTTGAAAGCACGCACATGTCCAACTAGTTCCGAAAAAAATGAAGTCGCACAGATGTTAAATATGCGCGCCTATAGCTCTCACTATGTATTCTAATCTAGCATCTTTGATTTAAGACCCTTTCTCAACTCTCATTTCTCTAGATCTCTGGAGTCTCATTTCACTTCTTTCGATCTCCAGCACGGCTTTCGGCGCAAGTCTTACTGGCAGGACGATATTACTTTCCTATCGAACTGATCTAATGGTTTCCGTGCCCTCAAACTACGGGCGAGATTGCTGGTGGCGCGGAACATATCCAGGCCATCATTACCGTCTATATGACACCGCGTCACTGCTTCTCCAAGCTCCCCTCCTTTGGGTTTCTCCTTCTCTTTGCTTACTTATGCTCTGAGTTTTTCTTTCAAAATCGCCTCAATACGGCTGGTGTTATGCGGGCAGACTTCTATCTTCCATTTTCTAATCAATAGTTGGTATGTTCCTCAGGGTTTCTGATCTTTCTCCTACTTTTATTCGCTACTTTTCATTAATTGATCTTCTCACCTGCACAGTTTCTAACTCTATCACTCGCTGTATGCCGATGACGTCGACCTTCATTCTTTCAACTCTCTCTCAATTTCTGCTCCTTCTACTTTACTTCTTAGAATTTGCTCCTACGTCTCATCTTTCGATTCTATTTCGTGCTTGTGGATAGAATTTCGGGAGCTGGGGTACGTCTTGCAACCTTTGTAAAAATTCAATTCTTTAAGAAACCACAATATCTACAAATCTTCCTCTCTAATAGAACTTCTACTTTTCCTAATCTCTCTCTCGGACGGTTCTTCTCGTCTCTTCCTGTTGGACAATAAACCATCCTGGCCCTT
>JABUQX010052773.1:45000-50697 GCA_015478945.1 Trachelipus rathkii | reverse complement strand
TGGAAGGAATGAAAGTCAATAGATAATAATAATAATAATAGTTAGAGATTGACATAAATAATAACAATAATAAAAATATCAATAATACATAATTAATAATAATCCGAGATGTCACAGAAGTCAAAGCGATAATCGCTGAACTAAAAAATAAGAAATGCGATATTTTGACCATACCCAACACGAAAGAACAAACCACACACCAACGACAACACAACAACAACAACACACAAAATAGGCACACAGAAACACAAAAACAACAATAATTGAAGACCAACTCAATAAAATAATAATTAATAATAATAATAATAATAATAATAATATAATAATATAATAATTCGAATCAAATATGACTAATAATATTAAAAAATTAATAAATTAAATATATAATTTTTAAATTAATAATTAATAATAATATATAAAATAATAAATATATAATGATATAATAATGATAATAATTAATATATAATATTATATATAATAATAAAACAATATGTGTTGTATATATATATAATATTATAATTATATATATATATATATATATATATATATTTATCTATATATATATATAGTTAGTTATATAATTTATAATTTAGTAAGGGAGGATATAAGGAATTGTTTTGTCGTTAGAAGTAGTTCAATATGAGATGTGCTTTCGTAACGGGTGAATGAGATGAAATGGTGTGAGAGAGTGTGATGGGAGGAACTTCTAAAATCTGCATAAATGTTTGCAGTAATGAAGAGGTGATAGTGAATGTGTGTGGGTTGGATGGTGCAAAGAATTGTGGACGGTTATTTTGGGGGGGATATGGTCATTTGTAAGGAGGAGGGTAATGTGTAGAGCGAGAAAGTTGAAGAATGGTAAATCTGGCAGGTATAGATGAGACTACCGGTGAATGATGGCAAGGGAAGCGTGGAGGCGAAGATGGTGTATTGATTGATTTGGAGGTGGTGTAATTTTTCGATTAAATGTGTTTAAGGAGAGCATAGTTTCCGGAGGGATTGGTTGGTGGAGGAGAGCTCGGAGTACATAGTTTAGCCCTTATACTTACGGTTAATGGTATTGAGAGAAGGGTAACTGTGGACTTGAAGGAATTTAGTTTATTGAAGGGTTGGTTATAGGGAAGATATATATTTATATTTTGGTCGAAGAATGCATCAAATGATTGAAGGACTCGATTGTGGTAGTACAAGGTGGGGGTCGTTTTTTTAAGAAGTGGTCAGAAGATGTTGTTGATTTTGCTAATGCTTTACATTGAAGAGAAAAAATGAATGAAGAAAATGAGAGAGAAGAATAAATTTTATTTAGATTTTATGGATTTGCAAACAGTCGTATGAAATGATTAATACGGGAAGCTCTATGCAGGTGTTAATTGATATAATAGTGCTGGTGTAAGCTTCTGATGGAATCCAAAGTAATATTATATGACGATAGTAAAGCGTGTGTAAGAATATATTGAGTTGAAAGTGATTGTTTTATATGTAATAGCGGGAGTGAGGCAGGAGATGTGCTATGTCTTCTTGGTTATTCAATTTGTATATGGATGGGTTTATGAAAGAATTAGATAGAGGTAGGATGGTATTAGAATCAGGGCTGTGGAGTGCGTTTAAAATGTTTCTCCGCCCGCGGACTCCGACTCCAATCCTCTTTCAAAAATTAACCGACTCCGACTCCCACCTCTTGCAAAATTAACGACTCCCCGACTCAGCGACTCCGACTCGTCGGACTTCACAACCTGCGTTAAAAATGATGGAGAATGGGAAGAGGTTGAAGGATGCCCTACCCTATTAATATGAAATAGCTTTGGTTTTGTTTGCGAATCTGGAAGAGAGTTTTGAGAGGATTGGTAAGAGAGATTTGGCAGGGTGTGTAAAAGGAGATGTTTGGAGGTAAGCGTTATTGGTTATTCAATTTATATATGGATGGGGTTATGAAAGAATTAGAGGTGGGGGCGGCAGGAAATGGTGTTAGAATGATGGAGAATGGAAATGAGTGGAGGGTATCTACTATATATGCGGAATGATTTGTTCTTTTGTGGCGGCAATCTGAAGAGTTCTTGAGAACGATTGGTAGAGAGGTTTGGGCAGGGTGTGTAAAGGAGGGGTTTTGAAAGTAACCGTAAATAAGAGTAAGTTATGGTTTTGTGAGTGAGGAGAGTCTGCAGTGTGAAGTTATGTTAGATGGTGAGCAGCTGGAACAAGTATCTGGGTTTAAATATTTAGTATATATGTTGGATGAAGAGGGAACGGATGATGCAGAGTGTAGTAAGAAAGTTGTGAATGGCAGGAAGGTGGCTGGTTCAATTAAAATCGTTCGTGAATGCAAAGGGACTAAGTCTTGAATATGCGCTAGGGTTCTTCATGAGGGTATGCTTTTTTAATAAAATGATAATGTTGAAAATTTAATATACACGAGGCCAGTAATTACCTAAGATACCGTAATTAATGTCTTAGTCAAAAGCTAAAAGTAACGGAAACGGCACTTCGTTACTTTTCCTTTCACAGAAACGGAATAACGATAACGCAACTACTCTTTCAAAGAAACGGAATGACGATAACGGAACTACTTTTTGAGTAACGATGCCCACTCTGTATTATTATAGTGTTATATAGTGTATTATAGGTATATATATGTAATATATAGTATAGTTATATATATATTATTATATGTTATAAGATTAGTATATTATATAGATATATGTAATATATTTAGAGGGGGTAGTAGGTTTTTAGTGTTTGGTATTATTTATAGTGTTATTGATGTTGTTAGGTTTGTTGGTATTGTATCGAGGTTAGTGGGTATAATTTGATTAGGTATTATATTAGGGTTGGCCTGACGTCACCGGTGCGGTGCGGTGCGGTGCGTGTCGGTGGGCGGTCGCATGTTGTGGGGCGGCGCGATGGGCAAATTTTTGTCACGCGTTACTTTTGGGTGGTGTGCGTGTTGTTGGGCGGGTGGGGTGCGGAAGAAAAAATAAAAGTGCGGTGTGGTGCGGAGCGCGTAGGAAGAAATTGGTAACGGTGCGGTGCGGTGCGGTGCCTGGTGCGGACCGATTTAATGCGCAGGGCAACCGCACC
Source organism: Trachelipus rathkii (assembly GCA_015478945.1). Taxonomy (NCBI): domain Eukaryota; kingdom Metazoa; phylum Arthropoda; class Malacostraca; order Isopoda; family Trachelipodidae; genus Trachelipus; species Trachelipus rathkii. Next base: position 47,622 of record JABUQX010052773.1, on the reverse strand, counting down.
GTATATTCGTAGATTTGCTCTGACAATTTCTTAAAAAGAAAAAGTTGAGTTGAGGTATTGTGTGTATGATGTGAGTGGTATATTATATAGTAGTATATAGTATGTTATAGTATATATATATATATATATATATATATATATATATATATTATTATATATCCTGAGTAAATATAGTATATATATATTGTTAGTATATGATGTATATATATATATGTATTTCTATATATATATATATTGATGTTTATAAGTATATATAAGGTATATATAGTTTGTGTTTTGTAATATATATATATTATATTTATATATATATATATATAATATATATATATATGATATATAATATATATATATATATATATATATATATATATATATATATGTGCCCCTTCAGCAGGTGTATTTGCTATAGATTCATCAGAGTGAGGCAGGTTTACCAAATGTTATTTTTTGGTGCTAAGAAAAGACTTAACCGATGTAGGTATCACTTACGGTTAAGTACAAACACGCATTAGCACGTCTGAATGTTCCTATTCGAGGTTTATCCAAAATTAAAGAGTGATAGGTAAACAAATAGTTTTCCATTTACGATGTTCATGTTCATTGTCCCATCATTAATGGTACAATAACAAATGTAACCGAACAATATATTTAGAGGAGAGAAAGATCTCTAATATCGTCTTCTCGTTCATCATTTTTATTCCTTGACTTTCATTGTCTGAAAATATTAATTGCTCTCTTCAGAGTTATTACGAGAGGATGACAAACAAGTGTTTGCTGATTATCATACATGATTCTTCAATGATTGATAGTACACAATGATACAATTAGGTTATAGCATAAAATTGGTCACATGGGAAGGGAGGCATTTGTATTATCTTCATCAGTCCCCCGTACTATCCAGTAGAGATCATTATAGTCTGCAACCCTTAACATAATTTTGCAGAGTAACGCATGTAATTACCTGGAAAGGTAGCGCGAATTTAAATCTGCCTGCATTTTCTTTAGCTCTTACTGAGTCATGATCAAATGAATAAAGTGTGTCGCAATTGACCTATATTTTGAGAGTTCAACAGAGAACCCCTTCCTGTTGTTTGAGATTCCAACAGTGAGCCATGTTGATGACTGACGAAGTTTGGGTTGTTCACTCAAGAAAGAAACAGAATTTTCTTTATATTGGTACCAGCATCTCTCATGACACATCTGGGGATAGGTTTCATTTCGCCAACATTCCATTAAATATGTCACTGAGATATTCACTACACAGCTGTATGACGCAGTGAGAGGTTCAGAGCACAGCAAAAAATTTGGCAACTGAAATAATTATCAACGGTATGACTACTCGGAGAAAACAAAGAAATTGCTGGTTGAGTATTTGACCATTCGTCAGTGGAGAAAGCTAACTTGGATGATTATTTGATAGAGGATATTAATTTTGAAACTTTAATTTTAACACTGTCCTACATTTTCTTTCAAATAATATCTCTGTAGTATTTTCTTTTAGTAGCGTTTGAAAGAGACCGATACTTTCGTTAGCCATACAAAGCCTAGAATTTGAACGTGATGAAACAGAAGATAGACCATTACTATCATTTCTGTAAATTTATTATAAAATGATTTTTCGTTTCAGTGTCCCCATATATTTGTATTTTTATGTTAGTTTCAAGAGTAATCTGCTTCGTCTTAAAGTTGGAATTGGAGATCTCCTTTGCTCTTTTACTCATTTTCTTTTCTACAGTTTACTTGTGTTTGCTGTTTAGATAGTTCAGTTCTTAACCCAGATGTCATTCTTCCTTTCCGAGAATAATTACGGTTGCAAAGTGTTCGGGAAACAATATCGAAGTAATCCCTACAACAACACTGGGTAAAGATGTATTGAGGAATTGCCTTCAACAGTTTGACTCAAGCGAATATACTTCACAGGTAAATATTAATATTAATATTAATATTGATAGATTTCGATTGTGATTCAAATTACTGTTCACCTTGAGACGGCAATTAAGTCAACTCATTCTATATCAATTTCTCACGAAAGCAAAAGTTGTTAATTTTTCAAAACAAGTTCCATCAGAATCATTTTCTAATTCGCATTCCGAAGTGTCCGAGTGCTTATGCAAATATAATACTTGCGAATACGAAGGTCCAATTTTACAATATATAATATATATATATATATCTATATATATTATAATATATATATATATATATATATATTATATATATTATATATATATATATTATATATTATATATAGTATATATATATTATATATATATATATAATATATATATATATATATATATATATATATATATTATATATATATATATATTATATATATTATATATATATATATAATATATATATATAAATATAATATTATATATATATATATATATATATTATATATATATATATATATATATCAAAAGGTGTAAGCGTAGGGGATTGGGGGTCTAAATCCTCGCGAAAATTAATTCTAAACTATAAGAAAAGTTTCATGGGTTGTCTCTTACTTTCTCACTTTATAAGAGTTATAAAAATAATAATAAAAACAAATTTAAAAGTATATATTAATAGAAATTAGGAAAACATGTTTGTGGTTCGTGAAGAATTCTTAAGGTT
>JABUQX010052773.1:0-32500 GCA_015478945.1 Trachelipus rathkii | reverse complement strand
TATATATAATATATATATATATATAGTATATATATATATATATATATATATATAATATATATATATATATAATATATATATATTATATATATATTATATTATATTATATATATATATATAAACCAACATTACCTGGCTTGGGAATTTATAATCAATGTCGATTCATCATGACATGCAAGGTTTCAAACACAGATGTTAATTAATTTCAATGTGATCCTTGAAATTGCTTTATGGAGCAGAGTTTTCTAAAATTAGGTTCAAATGACGACAAATATACAATCAAGTCGGGAGCAGCGTGAAACTTGTTACGGTATTTATTTTATATATATGCATAACATGAAAACGCTCTTTCGACAAGTTGTGTGCTCGTAAATGGCAATAAATATTTTATTGCCTTTTCACTATGTTCTTTGTACTCTTCTCTCACTGTAGACCAGAACTCAAGGAGATTTCTTTTTTTTTAATTCAGATTGTAGAGAGGAATTGGTTGAAAGTTCAATCAATTTTTCTTTTTCACGTCGGATAATTTTTCAGCCTGTTCAAATAATAAATCTCTGAAAGGATTTGAAATCCAGTTATCTTCACTATTTCGCTTGGGAAAATACTGTCTGAATGACATTTTAAGTCCTTTTAAGTGAGGTATAATGCTATTTTTTAGTTCAGTTGACATATTCAACTCGTTCTCAGATAAACTATGAAGTTTCTCGAAAACTGCACACTGGTCTTTAAAGATACAGCATTCCCAAAAGTCCAATTTTTTGATCATATAGTCAATTTTGTCAGACAATTTACATATATTTATGAGAACCTTTACATAAAGTGTTAAGGTGTCCTTTGAAGGTGATGAAGGGCAGGGTCTAATATTGGAGTCAACAGCACACCATTTTAGACCCCAACTAAAAATGATGGTCTTAAAAAAAAACTGAACTTCATGTCTCAATTCAAACAACCTTGTTAGCACCTTTTTTTATCTTGAAAGCCATCTTACTTCTATGTGAAAAAGTAATGCCGTATGAATGCTGTCCATCTCTTCACATAAAGGTTTAAATAGTCTGGAGTTTGTTGAACTGCTTTTGATAAAATTAACAATTTTGATTAATTGACCCAAGCCAACCCCCTTCCCTTGCATTGAACTGGCAGGCGTTTATCGCTAGATTTTGGTCTGTTGAATTGAGAGCAAGCGTATCGACAGACACAAGAGACAACGTATGGCACATTGCTCTTATACGTTCTGTCTGCTTGACACTGCGATCTCTGGCTGGACGAAGCGCCTGTGACTATATCACGCACACCCAATACATTGATTTTCCACTATCAGGTTAATTTTATCCAAAAAGCATGGTGCATACGCTCTACAGCAATTAACTCAAGGCAATACAGTTTCATACAAAACTTCCATTCACGACAGAAATTAAACCTTTTATACGTTCGAAGGAGCGGTGAAATGTCGATTGACAGCGTTCATTATACGGGTACTAAATTTAATCTATTATTCATCACATTTAGATAAAGTAAAGATTGGCTTTCAAGTATATAAAATATAAAATAATAATATCAGGTTATATTTGCTAAACAAGGTATTAGTTTGATATTAATGAGACTATAGTAAGTTATCATGATGTTATATTTTAAGAACTACTAATTTCATATTATTTTTATGATTGGGACTATTACAAAATTCCTATATATATATCCAGTTGGGCGACTCTATGAGAGTAAAATGCTTTTCTAATGGTTACCTTACTTTCGCATAAAAGCTGCGTCTCTCCTCTCCTCTCCTTCTACTTTCTTTCTCTGACCTCTATATTTGGTGGAAATAAATAAACTTAACTTGGGATTACAGAACAGTTCCATAAATATATGTAAATTGTCTGATCAAAAATTGGATACTATTTAATTGAATCAAAAATTTAGGTAATACTTTATAGGGAATTTGACTGTATTACTTTTAATATATAGATACCAGTGTGCTAAGTTTATTCGAGAAACTTCAATTTAAGTTTATTCTAGTGAGATACGAGTTGCAATATATGTATTATCAACTTAGATACTAAAAATAAATTAGCTAATATATATATATATATTATTAATCACTTCACTTATAATATAAGGATCTTATAAAATTTCATTCAGACAAGAGTGAAGAGTTATGATTTAGGTTCACACGAAGCGAAATATTCATGAAAAGATAAAGAAAACTGAGGATTTCAAATCCTTTACAAGAGATATGTTAATTATTGATAGATAGGAAAAGGTCAGGAAAGGAGAATAGAGATAATTAGTAATCCGACAGTGTGAAGAATAGAGAGAATAATTGATGGGGATTGAACGTGTATCAAATTACGCAAATATCCTGACTCTATGTTACTTAATCATGATATATAGAAATAAAAAATAGAAGATAAGTACTCACGATTTAAGTTACTATGGCGTTGTCTACTAATACGAGAATATTGAATAAAACAAAATTAAGTAACTTTATATATATCAGAAACCGGTCTTAAACTTCTCCAAATAGTTATCACATTTACGAAACTAAATCATTTAATTTAGGCCTATTTTACTGAATTTCTCCACAATTTTCTTAATTGTGTTACGAAAGAGCTTTATTTTTCGTTAATGTTATTGCCATATATTATTTATTTAAAAATATTAAATACTTCGTACATATATGGTTTTTCATTACAGAGTATCTGTTCCTCGTCTCGATCTAAACATATAGATATGTATATTTGATCTGTCATTTGAACCTATATTTAATAGATATAAGGAAAAATCTCTGTGCTCAAACCTAAAGCGATTTCAAGATATCAATTAAAAACTGCACATTGAAATATATTTAACATCTTAGAGCGCTGCATTAGATTAACCTTGTTCATGCTCTCAATTTGAAATCTGATCACATAATGAAATGTGAATAACCGCCAAATTTCCCTATTTCTAGGTGAGACTAGCGGTGTATTTAGTATCTATTTTTTTATTAATGTAATTTAAAGACTAGTACTATTTTTAGTATCGTCAATCTCGTCGTAAGCATATTTTGTTATTTATCAATTTTTCTAGTTTTTATGATTTTACTTATCCGGTTCATTATTGACCAATTTAATACTGAGCAAAAAAAAAAATAAGAAAAAATTATTCTGATTTATTCTATTTATTATAGAATAAAATATTTAGCTAATAATAAATATGATTTCGTTATTCTATATAATTTCAAACCTCAGTGGCTGAGCACGTAGTACACGAGTATGTCAGAGAGTTGCTACTTATACTTGATATATATATTATATATTATAATATTATAATATATATAATATATAATATATATAATATAATAATAATATATTAATATATTATAGATTATATATATATATATATATATAATATAATATATAAATATTTATATATATATATATATAATAATTATTTAATATATAATATATAATATATATATTAATATATATATATATATTATAATATATATATATATAATATATTAAACAACAATAATTATAATTTCGTAATTTATTTAATTATTTTCATATTTAAATCACTATCTCTATATTCTCATCTATTTTTAGTTGTGTTTTCAAGTTGCCAATTCTTTAATTAACTTCATTTGTTTTATCATTAATTAAGTTATTACTTATATTAATGTCACAATTAATTATTTTTCTGAGTTGAACCACTCCCCTATTCGTAACATCAGTGGGCGAACTCTCCTCGGTGGGTGGCTAATGCAGGCGTACCAGCTAACGTGCGTAAATAGGAGAAAAACCTGATGCATAGAGTTAGGTACGGAAAAAGACTGATTAATGATCAAAGAGTTTGTGGAAAAGAACCGACGTTTAACTTTAGAACAAATGAGTTTCATTAATCCCCTTTTAGTCTTTTTGAGCCATCACAAATTTGTTCGCTTTATTAGTAAGATTCTTATATGTCTGTCTCACAAGTTCTCACCTAGTGACAGTCAACGAAGCGTAACGATACAAATACTCTTTTTTAATGAAAATAGCACCCATAATAGCTCCGCGCTTCCACACATCTGAGAGTTTGTCGAAACCCTTTTGCACATAAAACACCCCATGGTGTGTTATTAAATGGGTTCATTTTTGCATTGAAGCTTTGACTCATTTTACTATGGTTTAGCCTAAAATACACAAATCTTTATTCCATATATCGTACTTTGTGGATAATAAAGATTTTGTAGTTATTTATGGCAAACTACAAGCAAATGAGGTACAAAGTCTTATCCAAATAATTGACTACGCATTACAACATATTGTGATGTTTTAGCAAAGGTAGTGTATCCGTATTATATATATATAATATATATACCCTAAAAAAATACTCTATACTGAGCATGATGTGGTAAGAACGACCTTTAGTATTCTAGTCAATTTTCACTTAACACTTATACAGTGTCTGTTCAAATAATATATATAATATATATATAGTACTTCATTATAAAGTAAAATACTTTATTTAAGTTTAAGTTTGTTTAAAATTTTTAAGTTCTCAAAGCAGATGTAAAAGATCGAGTTACAAAAGTGTCAGAAACTAATTTAATATAATATGCATTAATATTACATCCTTATCTAGCTGGTGTGTACGATATTAAAATGGACGGAGAATCGTAAAAAACAGAAAGAAGGGGGGGAGAAGAGAAAAAAAACAGGAACACGCACACACTTGAATTTCAATAGAGCAAATCAATATCTGGCACAGTATAGAATAATTCATTTATTTTAGATCGACTGTGTTTCTAATGATCCTTATGCAATTGCATCCATAATAGCTGTGCCACACATCAATTAATCAGCTGGAGCATTCAGACACGATATCAAGCAGTAAAGAAACTAAACGAAATGTTGCGAGACGACTGGGCACGGTGACATGGCTACATGATTTTGTATATAAACTTGTCAACAGGACTCCATGAGCTCTGTTAGTGAGTGCTGAATTGAGAATTCTAACAGTGGCAAAATTTTAATGATGTGGGATACGTCTATTAATGTCAAAACCTATTACATAGGTTTCACCATATTCAACTCATTATAATTCGAATACCTACCTATTTTTCTATCTGTGGCAAAAACCTTTAATGGCAGTGATATTTCAAAATGTTCTTGTGCTTAAGAATTTCATAACTTCTCATCATACTCCCATATGTAAGAAATATGAGTGAAACAAATTTTAATGATCAATAAGATAAGCTTAAATACATCGATATATCTATTAATAGATGGCTCTGGTCAGCACAAGTAGAGTTACCTAGTCATAACTTTGGTCTTTGCGGTTAGTAGCAATATAATTTCTCATCATTTTATAATTTGGCCAAGGAATCTTGCATACTTGTGGACATATATTCAATCTAGTAGATGACCCAATTGGCCACCTAAGTAAATTTAGTTTTCAAGGACACGATGATCTTGTTTGCGCATCAAAGGCCAGACACAACTGGTTTAGTTTGGTGACCACACTTTTCTAAAAAGAGTTGAAGCTTCCTCTCGAGATGCATGATGAATGAGATAGATACTGAACCTTTTCTGCGACGTGGTCTTTATTTAAAAGGAGAAGGTAGATGTAACTCTAACCTCTTTCATATTTTCTTTATGAAACATTGTACATGTGCTATTATTTTTAAGAGGAACTCGAAAGTGGCGTATATATAAGTCAAACGCCTCTCCGCCTCTTCTGACTCGTTCTCTGCTAATACTTTCAAAGCTACTTATTGTCGTTAGGACGTTCAGTAGTCTTGAGTTAATCTTAGAGTGCGCCATAAGCAAATATCACAACAAGTAATAATGTCAAGATAACTGGGCTTACTGGACTGACCAACTATGACGAAGGTCGTAACTCCAGGCCAAGATCATAGGGCTAGATATGTGCTTGAGCGCTCAGCTATCTTGATATACGAGTTGAAGCCCACTGGCTAGACGCTATTGTCAAAGCGTTAATGCTGGACATAGAACCATTCTTTCTGAGGATATCGCGACTCGCGCATCATGGAGAAGAACTGTTCTTGACCCTCAGAGTTACTTACATCCCATAGTGATCTATGCATGCGTATTGAATCACTATCGATGAGAGAAAAGAATCGAACTGATGGTCCATAGACTTGACAAGTGGCTGGCCTACAGTAAATCACCTTCAACATCACTGAGGATGTAAATGGAGTTTATTGCAACAATGTACATACTAACTGACAAATTTATGGCGAGCGTTTCGCTTGAGATATTTAGCGTCTGCAGTCCAATATTTAGTACTCCACGTCATAACTAAGAGTTAAGTCCCCAGTACGAGCCTAGGGCCCCTTTCCGAGCCCCAATTTATGCGTCTATTTATTATGAATGCTTAAAAAATAATATTAATGCTTTATGAGCCTTCAGAGAGTAACATAATACAACACATCACTTTATCATTTGCAAACGCGTATCGGCCAGCTCTGGTTGTACAATGTGTTATTGCCGTGAATAATGAATTCCACAAAAAGAAAAAAAAAAAATGAGAACATATAAAAATGTTTCAGGTTTAAAGAAACTGATGTATTTATGCTTTTTTTACAGCGCTGAAAATGGTTATACATTTTTTTGGAATCCTGTAAACATATATTTTTCTTACATAGATTTGATAGGAACCTGTAACATATCTTAATAAATAATAAATAACTAAATATCATTGATCAGTAAGTTGGTCAATTTTAGAAATATCTTGGGTCGTATCTAAAATAAATAATCATGATGATATAAAAAGATCTGGCCGCTTTATGTTATTCGCATCTTGAGTTTCATTATTATTATGGTTTCTCTGGACATGAAGCACATGTATGTCTGTAAAGAGTCAGCAACTTTCTTTAATATACATAAATCTGACTTTCAAATCGTGCCCAGCGACAATGAGGGGCTCGCAGAGAGCTCACTATACACTGTTTGTTCGTGCATATATTCATAGCAGTTCTCGCGCGAACGGTGATCTTTTTCCATTATACACACGAAGCGGTGAGCATACCTGGGGAAGAGACACAAGTCAGGAATAAACTCACACCGACAAGACATTCCAGCCAATATTATACTATCAAAGAGTACGATCGGGGGTTATAACTGGTGAGACCATCCCGTGAGTAAGTGGGAATTTAGCCCTTACCCCGTAGTATCCCGTGATAAGGTCACGAAGAGTATCCCCGTAACTCCTGCCATCTAGGTGCGTATATATTATATATACCCTTGGTTTCTTTAGTAAAAAAAAAAAAAAAGCATAATTGTAATATAGAAAGGCTATTTATTTTATCGAGAAACCAATAAAAGGTTTCTAAATAGGCCCTTCTAATTATATTACTATGTTTATTAATAACAATAATTATTTTTTTTATTATTTAATTATAATTTCACATTGTTACTTATAGTTGAATTATATTTTATTAACTCAGTGAGATTATACCAAAAATGTTATATCACTTTTTTCGCTTGTAGCTTAATTGTATGAGTTTTTTAATATAGTAATTTAAATATTTATATGTATTGTATGTATATATTTTGTATGTATTTAAGCGAATGAGTTCGACGAGCTAGGTTCAACCATATATTGGACTCAGAGATTCTCTCATGCGCAATGAATTACAGCTGTTTATCTCCCTGCTTAAGCCCTGAACCGGTGCGCTCCAAGATATCCAGCTTTCACTGGCACGCGCGCCATGCGCGTCCCCGCTAGTGGACTCTAGCGGTAGGGCTGATTGTATACGCCACTGTATTTATATAATAATTAATATATATATAATATATATATTAATATATTATATTATATATATAATATATATTATTATATTATACTATATATTATATTATATATATTATATTAATAATATATAATATTATATATATATATATATAATATATATATATATTAAGATATTATATATATATATATGATATATATATATATATTATATATATAATTAATAACATGTATAATTATAATGGTTAATTAATGATTTATAAGTTATTTGTTTCTACAAAACGGTCAACAAAACCATGAATGGTTATGTCTCCATTGCGACCATTAATTAGACAGCTCAGAAAATAACATATGTAAGTAATTGAGGTACAAGAAAACTGATAACCCATATATGCGAATCAAGCGTAATGAAATTGTGGGTATATAGTGAGATTAGAACATGAAAAATATAAAATTAGAAATTTCTTAGCCTTTTCTCTGTTATTTTTATTAATATAATTCTACGAGGTAATTCTCCACTCATAAATAAACAGATAATTGGATAAGAATAGAGAGAGAATGAAAAGCTAAAAGATAAGCGTGTACATTAGGAATCTAGTGCGTTCACCACACAATTTCTTTTTATAGGAAGATGCGCTTCGATACCAGTAACTTTGTTAAAAAAAAATAGTGGTAATAGACTGTAAGTTGAGGGGTACAAGGAAGGGTCGGTTCAGAGGCCACGTATTTTTATAACAAATCTACCCCCTAGAGCTATAGGAAGAGAGCGAGAGTAATAATTTAAATGTGTATTATCTCCAAACCCAGAGTACACAAAGAGACGGGGTGGCTCGGTTCCAGAGACCCTCCCCGGCTACGGGCTGGATTATAGTGAAGTCACAAACCCTCTTACAGCTCCCCTCCAGCGAGGCCAACCGTAACCTAGATCTTCGGCCACTCCCTAGTTAGCACGAATAGGTTATACCCAGAAGAATAATAAACATATCTTATATGTGCGTCACCCAAAAAATAGAAAAACATTCTTTTTCATATTCATATTGTTATTATACAGCTTTCGATAGTACTTACTCATTGTATGAATTTTCTTTTTGATTCGACCTCCCGTTCTCGGTGATCCTGATGCTTCTGAGTTAATGTGAAATTATATACACAAAAATATATTAAATAATAAAAAAAAAAATATAAATTTTTTTTTTCATTTCCATACAAATTTTATATATATTCTCATATTATACATATTTTATTTCAGTTTATTTCTAATTTATATGTTAATGAAAAAAACAAGAGGGGATGCGAAGTTTCCTCTATTTTTTTCACCAATATATATATTATAATATAAGATATTATATATATTATATAATATATATATTATATATATAATATATATTATAGTATATATATATTATTATAATAATATATATATATATATATATATATATATATATATATATATATATATATATATAATAATATATAATTATAATATATATATACCATTTGCTAGCTTCTGAATAAGTGAGTTGCTCGTCCCTTGTATGGATGTGAATCACATATCTATGGAGTGCGTTTCCATATACATATATATTATTATTGCAATGCCAAATTAAGGTGATTTAAAGTCAATATAGAAATACATCAGACTTGATATAGAAGTTGTTGAATTACTCCTTTATGTTGTCTCAGGATGAACGACACTTTTCACTCCTATCACAATTTCTCATATCTCAGCACAAGATCAAGACATCTGTCATAGTCGCATTACCACTGCGCGGCATAAAGGAATACATTTGTTTGAATCCTTGGCAAATATAAAATTTATTCTATTGTTACATTGTTCCACAAATATCTCTGTGTGTACGTAGAATTAATATAAAAAAAATTGTCAAACAAGATATAAAATCATGTACCTATCTCTCAAAAAGAGAAGCATCCTCTCTGCCGACTAACTCATCCTGCTACGCAGCCGCAACTATGAGGAAATACAATTCTGAGGAACACTACTACTGCTTTGTAAAATTTTAAGCGTGCATTAGCGTAAAACATTGTTCAAGAGAGAGACAGAATATAAACATACAACCACATAAATTTAAAATAAGTAATCTGAGATATTAGCAATTATTTATTTATTTTTTTTTAGTATGCCAGTTGCCGATTGAATTTTGCGCTACAATTTTTCAAAGCTTCTGAGCGGAATGGTGAAGCATGTCAGAGCTTTATAATAATTCTCAAGGTATTACACGGCAATGTAGGGGCTCGAGCCGGTGGCGTTTGGAGCGAATACTTATTCATGCGGATGAAAGCCACTTGTGGCCATTACTCTCTTTTAGGGGAGTGGGCGGAGGAACCCCCGCGGGTGAGTACAATACCATGTCCACTAGAGCAATAGTTCCATATCGTCCAACAAGTGGGGTTCGCGAGACCTCTCCCCAGCCCCTGAGGGGGGTACTCTTAAGATATCGCGATACTCCACCGTTAGTGTACCCCGGGTGAGCAAGAAAGTAGAGAGTTCCAGTAGGAGAATCACCTCGTGACGTCACTGCGCGATCGTGCGGATACCCTTGGGTATTATCTGTATACGGTAAATGATGAAAAAAGAGAGCGAAGTAATCTGAGAATAGTACTCATATGCTATCTAATTTATTTTAATATACGAGATTAAACCTAAATTAATAATAAGTCTCATAAATAGGCTCTCTAATCATTATAATTACATATAATAATAATTTAATAATCAATATAAATTTTTTAATTTTTATTTATTTTTTTTACATATTATCCTAATCTTAAAAATTATTACCAGGATTCTCTAAATAAATGAATGTCAAATTGCGCGGATAAGCTAACGATGGAGTTTATTATTGATAATATATTTTTTTCTTTTTTTTATTTATTCTTTTTTTTATTATTAACATTTTCCGCCTTAAAAATTTATACCTACTAATATATCCAGCAAATGTATTCACTTTTTTCCTTGTGGCTCTTTGTGAGAGCCTTATTGAAGATATATATGATTGGATGATATAGCTTGAGCATACGGCCTCTCGGTAATAAACCATATATTTCATCCTGTTTATACTTAAGGGTATGCGATACAAAAAAGTATTGGAATATCCTGAGCTAATAACTATAGCACTTATAGATAATTATAATATATATTAATATATATATATATATTAAATATATAATAGTACAATATATTAATATTATAGAAAATATATCCAATGTTTATATAAATATTTCATTTTACATATAATATATAAATTATATAATATTTTTCATATATATATATTAAAGATCTCTGTATAATATATATATATATATCAGAGGTGGGCCACTTCCGCTCTTTAGCCTGATCATTTATATAGTACCGTCATAGTCCTGCTCCGAGCGGACTACCTCAGAATAGTCGGGACTAGCGGAGGTTATAGCAGTATAGTACGTCATGATATAATAGTATCAGAATACTTGCTAACTATAAATATTGCGGATGAAAAAAAGTTCTACTGACTTTTATTTTCCGCACCTTTTTTAAAAAAATAAAAATATATGTTATGAAATGCATGATTATCTATTGAGTTATTATATATAATAAAGAAATTATTAAATTTTATTTTAAATTATTTGACAATTGGAATGATAAAATTGAAAGTTTCATTTGAAGTTCAAATAACTTTTTAACGTCATAAATAAATCTATTAAATTTCATAAACCAATTCTGAAACCCCCTATAATAATAATGGCTTACATATAATTATATAATAAATTATAACTAATTAATAATTTATATTTTAATAGTAATACTAGAATGGCTATTACCCTCATCTATATAACATAATATTAAATTAATATATATTACTATATATATAATAACTAGGGCCAATTATCATAAAATCATTACTGAGGGTATTAATAATCTCATAGAAGCAAAAAAAATTCTATTACGTTACTATTTAACTATCAATATTCTTATTTTATAGATCAGTCATTTTCAATAAATTATAGAAAAAATATATATATTAATACTATGATAATTATCATATTATAATTTATTTATAATAGTTATAATTTATATATATATATGTTAATTTAAAGTTTTGGGAAATGTATAAGGCTATTTATTCGGAAATTCTTTCTGAAATTATATATTGGTAATTATAGTAGATACTGGAATACTAGGTATGTAAGCACTATATACGAATTTTGCGTACATCTACGCACCGTCAGCCAGGTAATAAGTATACACACATTTAACGCTGTTTACACACGAGCACCTCACTGTTGATTCAATGTACGCACCCACTGAGGCTAATTATTCGTAACCTCTTATATAATATTATATAAAAAATTATGCACCGCTCACCATTATCCAAAATGCGCGCACCATTATACGTTATACTTCAATCTACCGCACGCACCGCACCGTTCCAAAATATGCTACGCACTGCCACCGCCAACGTCACCGCATCCGCTTCCAAAATGCACGCACCGCCACCGCCACCAGGTGCGTGCTGCCAACTTCCTACTTTGGAACTACTATTCACCTAATAAAATGTTTATATTTTATACTTTTAAATATCTTAATAGCAATTTTCTAATTCAAGGCAAGAATCATATTAAAGCTATAAAAGTTATATTTATTATTTTTTTTTTAATCACTCATTTATTTATCATATTTTATTTTAATAATACATGTGTATCGACGTGTTTTCCTTATGCCTAATACGTTAAGTTTAAATACTAATACATCAGGATCTATCTGAATCTAGGAGTCATGTAAGGCTCTTCCATTGGAGTCTTCTAAATAATACTTGGAGTGCTACTCAATTAAAACTCTCATAATGGGTATAGACAGTAGTACGTGGTTACATATAATAATTCTAAGATAAGGGAAGGTCAATAATGATTATTTAGAGTTATAAGATCCTTATATAATATTTAGCAATGTAACATTGCTGGAGATAGTTATAAACTAATACCCAGCTAATCATTCATCTACTAAAATCTAGGTATAACATACCTTATTCCCTTCAGCGTAGGCATAATAAATTATTGATATTAAACTTGTATTCATAAAATTATATAATTATACCAATATCCCCCACTAGTTTCTTATTCTGCTGTATTATAGATGACGAATATTTTAATATTACTTATATAGTGGGGATATTGTTTTAGTGAGATAGTGCAAAGAGGTCAGCCTTATAACTGCTTTTAATTTATATTTGTCAAGCACCTTAAAATCTTTTGTAAAATAGTTAAATATGGTCAAATCTCTTAGTGTATCGCTTGGAAGACGCACATTAGCACGCGATTTGAATGCACACGCATCTATCTCGAGTTTCTGTATCCGCAAACGCGAATTGCATCAGTTTTTTCGACACTAAGTCACCGCACCTGAGTACAATAACATCTACCTGTCTATTCTTACCGCCGTACCAGGCAGGTACCATATACTCTCAACTAACCAGTCACCTAGAACTCACTTTAATATAGTCTCATATGCGCACCCGTGCACCGAGCAGCCCTTCTATCTCGCGGAGAGGGTGCGAGCGGAAACAGTCATGCCGTGGCACACTTCTGCGTTATCGAGGAAAGATTTACTTATGGTCTCGCAATAACCACGCGCGACAGGACGCGACTAACTCGTCTACCTCAAGTTGCCGAGGTGCGCTTAAGCGTGTAACTACCCCTATATAATATTATTGATCCAGGGGTGATGCCCTCCTACTGTAATACTATTAATATATATATATATTATATATTATTATATATATAATTATATATATATTAATATATTATATATAGCATATATATATAATAATAATTATATATATTATTAATTTATATATATACACTTATATCTTAATATATTACTTATGATCAATATATATACTATACCATATAATATATATATAATATGGATAAGGGATAAAGTACGCGCCATCCGAGGCAAGTATCGAGAATTTCTATTCCTACTCCTATTGCCTCATACTTGGTACTAGTCTTAGGAGTCACAGCCATGGCACTCCAGTGCACCCACATGTGCTCAGTCTTTGCTGACTAATTACATCCACATTATCAATCCCTTTCACATTGGATAACGTATAAGGCCTACCTTCTACCTTCACTTTAAGCTTAGCAATCAATCCCAATGATAATACCTAAATTTACCAGTAACTTACACTTTCACTATTTTATTAAAAAATATAGATAAATATATTCAAAATAATGATCAAAATGGTCAAGCCACTTACCGAATTTAGTCTCGGAGAAGGCCTATAATGGTGGCTTTCCAAAAATAACCTCTTATCCACCCTACCCTCATTTCAACCTTCAAAAAAGGCCATGACTGAGTTACTACGGTGAAAGGCGTTTTTAGTGCTGTCAGGACTCTAGATCAGGTACTACTTAGTTTTAATGAATGTTATACGTTCTCCTTCATAATATATTCTGCATACCTTTATCTTGCGTTATTTAATTTATAAATTATTAATTTTCATTATTTGTAATAATTGATTAACATTTTTATGGCCAATCCATATCATCATCATCATACCCTTATCTTGAATTCCAGATATTTTAAATGGAATTTATCGTTCTTCATTAACAACTTATCGTTGCACTGTTATTAGTGATATCGACTATGCGAAACTTGAGATATTGCGTATGTCATGCCAAAAGCGGCCTCATGAATTTCTCCAATCGCGTAGTGAAATTGAGATGTTCATGTTGTATATTATAAGTCTGGCCCGGTTATGCCCTATATATTGTAATGTATATAGCGAAGAGTAAATTCCGCCCACAGCCTTTAACACTACCTATCATCTAAATGGCCACAACCAACATGCTGCCTGCCACCTAATCTCCATCTGTTCTGTTATATCTGCTCTTACCCTAACTCAAACTGCACTATCCTAAATATCTTCAACCACTTAAACTCCAAATTAGAACACATTCTCTCTTCTTCACTTTTTCTGAAATCATCATTCTTGGTGATTTCAACGTTCTCCACAGCCAATTGTTTTCCTCTAATTCCTTCAAGATACAGTTGGTGAACTTACTACCACTTCTTTTCTATCCAGAATTATCTCGAGCAGTAGTGCTGCTCCCTACCCGTAATCTCTGATCGTCTTTGAGATGAACCCAACCTTCTAAGACCTTTTCCTAATCAATCATCTCCTTATTCTGTTTCATTCCTTCCTCCTCTTGGCTCCTCCTATCACTCTCTTATCTCTGTTTTCGGTTCTATCTCTTCAATTTTTTCGCAGGAAACACCCAAGCATACGGCGAGGAAACGTTTCTGGCACATCGGTGCTGGTAACAGGTTGAACTTGCGGTCGTACTTCTTTGATTCCCATGAAATGACTACACCTTCGGTAGAAGGTTTCTAGAGTGTGCAAGCACGAGGCTAATTCTCCTCTGGCATTGGGCTTGACCCCATGATCTTTACCTTCAACTAAACCTAGATAACTTGTTAAACTCTGCTTGTTTCTCGTCTATTAGCCACTGCGGACTCTGACCTTTAGAGAATTGCTGTCTATCTTCAATTCCAGAAACAGTTGCAACTTATTTTCATCCAGAATCGCTTCAAAATCTATTCTTCATGACACTAAAAAAATTCTTTATTCTCGGTAAAAAAAAATGCAATAATATACTCTTATCTTACGTCCTTCTGACGTTTTCAAAAAATCATAACCTTAGATTTGCTTCTTCCTCTTGCCTCCTTTAGTAATTTACCGACAGCACCAAACTGCCTAGCTGTCTCAACACCTTCCACTCAAAGTTGCATACTCTTTAGCTCCAACGTGCGCGTTCGACCTTCCCCTTTAGGCAAAATTCCAGTGCTTATTCCATATGCCGTATACCTCCCTCAAAAAACAATTAATTTATATACTAATATTGTAATTTTCTTCTAAATATGTTATTTCTGCTTTTTTTTATCTTGACACTAAAAAGGCGTACGTTCTGATGGTATTCCTACTGTGGTTCTCAAAACTTGTGCTTTCAGGGGAAGATTCAATATTGGGCACGGGATGAACCCAATTTTCACCCCCTTAAAAAATGAACATAAAATTCGGAATTCTTAGCCGATTTTTTGACCATATAAACACCAACTGTAGCTTTTTCTTTTTTGTGTGCAAAATGTCCTACTACTCTGGAGTACCTGAAAGTTTGGATTTTTTTTAGAATTTTCAATTTTTCAAATAACCCATGTTTTTGACATTTTATTGATCAAATTTCGGTTTCCACAAAGTACACTTCGAAATTTTGTGACTTTTAATTAGCTCAGCGTGAGATATTCAATTTCAAAACATCAATACTTCTTTTGGTATTTTAAATAATGAAAAATTGGCAGATCATTTCTATTGGGTTTGGTTCATTTAAATCGGATGAAATTTAGAAATCCCGCAAAGCTACTTACCTAGTCAGTGTAATAGATATATTTTTTACTTAATAGAAATTATGTAAACATAATAATTGTATCAAGAAAAGTCTAATAAAGTGCAGAATACCACTTTATCATAAATATTTAAGAAAATTAAATAATATATAAAAAATATTTACACAATTAAGAAAATTGATATTCAATATATTAATATTTGATAATTATTGATATAGAATAAATTTTATACTAATGAGTTAGAGAATACGAGAGAGAAGCCCTCTATAGACAAAATGTTTATATGCCATAGATTCAGATATAATCTATATTCAATAAATCGAAAATCATTATATGAATAAAAATATTCCATGCATTCGAATATATGGCATATAAACCTATATCTCTGAGGGCTCTACCTCCATACCCCCTGACTAAAGTTGCACTGATTAATCATTAAGTAATTAGCAATCATCCTTATCAGCCATTTTAATAATTAATCTTTATCAGTTATTTTGTGATTATTCAATATAGTAATCTACCTTGCTTATATTTTAAGATGTCATAATTATAGAGAAAGTGGATGAGATACCTTCCTATTTTCTTAAGATAAATATTTTAATTTCCTTTTAAAATGCTTTTCAGAATTATAAATATATTACATTTTATATATTTAGAGATATTCCATAGAAAATTAATTAATCTATTTATCTTAGTCTAATATTTTTTAAAAGATCTTTCAGAATCACTGGACCTAGACCTTTAATTTGATATGTTTTATTATGTTTTAATATTATTTTTGTAATGAAACATTAATGGAGAAATAAAAAAATCATTCTTTTTTGATATGAATGCAATAGTTACACTGTTGAACTGGGTTTAGAGCAAGATTTTTAAATAGCTATATATTAAAGTATATTAAGAGCATATATTATTGTTAATAATCAACCATGAAATATTATTGATTGAAGGATTTTTATTAAAAAATGCATTTAGAGCGCTACAAAACTTTAATATAATCTGTAACAATTGTGTTGAGGCATTACAGAACGCGTTATCATCTAATAATATGGCACATTCCCAATTTTAACAGGCTTTTTGATATATTATTCGAAAAAAGTATTGATTCGGGCATCTTCAAGTGAAGGAAAGCAACATATATCATTTTAATCCTAAGTTTATATGCCACATCAATCAAAATTTTTTTTAAGAGCATAATATATGTGAATATTAATTATGAAAAAATATGCAGATTTTTCCGATGATCTTGTGTTAAGATTTTTTTTTGAAATTAAAATAATTACTTTTTAATACTAATTAATAATAATATTTATCGATATAAAATAATAAAATATGGCTCATACAAAATTAAAAAAACTTATTAAAAATAATAAAAGATGGTGAAATTTTGTAAAAAAAAATAAATTATACTTCCCATAAATTTGAATTTATTATTAATTGAGATTTAAATTAACTGGAAAAAAAAGATTATAAATGGTTTACTAAAAATCTTCATATCTTTTCAAAGATGAAAAGCTATATAAATAATATAAATATTCGAATAAAGACAGTAAGGATAGATGTCAAACTCAAGGTAAGTGTAATACCCGAAGTGCTTCTGGTGTCAGACCACCAGATATCGGGCTTTATCGCAGCAAGAAAATTTTTCCGGGGGGGGAGTGCCAAAGCGTTAATTCTTATGGATTACTAACTAAATATATATATTATATATATATATCATATATATAATAGTATATATATAATATTATATATATTAATATATATTATATATATATATGATACTTATATATTATATATAATATTAATATATATATATATTAAAGTAATATATATATAATAATATATGTATATTATTGTAACTTTAATATATAATATATACTATATATATAACTATTAATATGATTAAAAAAACTATTTAGAGACCTTCTTCGAATATCATGATTATTTATTTAAATAATAAATTCACCTAATTATTCATTATTATATACTTTATATGGCAAACCATCTATTGTAACCCTTTAGGAAAATTATTATAATGCACAGTAATACCTCTATATTCAAAAGTAAGTTACTTTTGATACAATTTTTTTTAAACTTTAGCCAAAATTTAATTTTTTATACTATAAAATCTCGTACAGATAAATAAACTAAATTCATATTATGATATTTTTCTCTCGGACCTTAATTTCGATAAGTTTTTGCTTAATCTTATAGAGGGCGTAGGCAGGATTTTTCTAAAATGATGGTAAGGGACTGGCAGATAGTACAAAAAAGTTGTTGTTACGTAGTCATTTATATATATATAATATTTTAAATATAAATATTATATATAATATATATATATAATATATGATATATTATATATATATATTATTAATTATATTTATAATAATATAATATATATATATATTATTAATAATTAATATATATATATTATATATATATATTGAATGAGCGATGTAATAACCTCAATAAACGATTATGATACATATTATTAATAATTATATTTTATTTAAGACGACTAGGTTTCAGCCCTTTTCCCATCCTTTTTTACCCATTATTCATTAATGATACACGAATATATAATTGATAAAATTTTAAAAACTAATAATATTAATAATTAAAATAAATTTCTAAAATTATTACAAAAAAAAAATCTAAGACATTGAAAATGAAACCATATAAAGGATAACATTAATTTGTGTACGACAATTTAAATGTGAGAGTAGTAAAGGCGTTCAATGAATTAAAAACAAAAATCTCAACTTTCAGTATTTAAACGAGGACTGTTAAAATATGAGTGATTCAATTGTAAAAGGTCGGGGTTGGGAAGGCATGGCCAAAAGAAAGAGAGCAGGCAGAGAGAGAAGAAGAGGAAATAAGCCATTCGGAGAGAGTATCCTCCCAAAGATGTGGGGAGCAGGCTCATGCAAATATTCACAGGAGAATTTGTACGCATGCTAATAATTGTCGGTTTATTTGCCGAGCAGTAAGAACAGAATTTAAGATTTTAGATAAAGGAGACGAGGAAAAGCAAATGTACTCTTAAATGAGTTAACGTGCTTCAAAACATGTGGGGGGCTATTTTAATCAATCAAATGTATTCGGAAAGGCTCGTATTTATCAAATTTACATAATTGTAAAGAGTAGGCTATAAACATAACACCGCAACTGTATTAATAATATACTAACGAAATGAATGACAATAGTAAAGATAAATAAAAACAGAGATACAATCTATTATGATATCACTTTATAATATTTAAATATTTAATTTTCCTCAATTTTTCAACTCGAACTCTAAAAATCTTAACAAATATTTAACTTGAAGTTCTGTTTTTTAACCCTACGTCTAATCTTTATTCCGCTCGGTATTTCTAGTAAACAAACCTGTACTTATTCTTCCCTCAAGAATAAAGAAACCTCATACATGAAACTTAATCTTCGGCTCACTAGTTACAATTTGTCTGGAAATGTGTCTTTAATTTTGCTTGATAGTTAAATACATTAGTTATATAGCTAACATTTAGCGTCTAATTTCATTACCTACTTATCTGGGCTCACCTACTTATATTATTATTATTGTAGACATGAAATTATTGTTTTCATGGAATTTTCATAGTTACTTATTACTAAATATATTAACTAATCATATGTGATAATTTTGTTAATTACTACATGTCATAAAGTATTTTAATTAGTTTGAATTTATCAAAATATAATGAAGTAATAATGTGAAAATGTAATTATTATAAAATATAAATATTTAATTTATTGTGTTAGTTACCTAAGATTGAATTAACACATTCCTCACGAATTATATAATACGATATTTAGTAATTAATATTTGGAAGTTTGTGATAACAAGCGTTAAGGAGCGTATAGTTCGAGGGATTGGAGAGGAGACAATTAATAGTACTCTTTTATTATATAAGGAGTAGGTGGGATAAGTAACTTATGTATTATAGTTAATGTTTATTGAGTGTTAGGAAATATATTCTGGTATTTAGTCGAAAGAGTGGTGCGTCGAGTGACGAAGGACTGATTGGTGAAGAAACAGGTGCGTTTATAATTGGTAGAGATGTGTGGATCAACTCTTACATTGAAACAAATGATTGGGAAAGAGGGGAAGAGAAGAAATTGTATTTAGGTTTTTTGGATTGCAACAGGCGTGACACGATAGATATAATAGGGAAACCTCATTGGCAGTGTTAAGGTCATTATAATGAATGTTTGGTGGGTAGCTTTGAATGGAATCAAAGTATTGTATGACGATATTGAAGTTTGTGTAAGATTAATTAAGAAAGTGATTGTTTTCAACTTTCAAACTTCTATTAAGGGATGTGTTGTCTTCTTGGTATTTAATTTGTTATATGGATTGGGTTAGGAAGAATTAGAGGTTGGGGTGGGGCGGAGATGTGTTAGAATTGATGAGAGGAAGAAGTGAGATGGTCCCTATAATTAGTATGGTTGGATTGATTTGTTTTTGCGTGCTCCCGAATCTGAATCAGAGGTTTTATGAGAGTATTGTTAGAGAGATTTGGATAGGTGTGTAAAAGGAGGGGTTTGAGAATAAATGAGTAAGATAAGTTATGGTTGTAAGTAAGGACAGTCCTCAGTGGGAAGTTATGTTAGATGGTGAGCGATTGGAACAAGGTTCCGAGTTTAAATATTTAAGATAATGTTGGATGAAAAGGAATGCATGATGCAGAGTGTATAGTAGAAAATTGTGAATAGGAGGAAGGTGGCTGGTGCAATTAAATCGTTGGTGATGTAAAGGGACTAAGTCTTCGAGTGAGCTAATTGTTACTGGTGTTAAAGTATAGTAGTGAGACTATTGTCTGAATAAGAGTATAGATACTAAGTACAATCGCTGAATCAGAGGACATCTAGGGTGTGTTAGGCATCGAGAGAAATTTACTTTAAAAGTTGGTGGAATGAAGTATTCACAAGAGTTGTGTTAGTTGAATAACGGGGATAAATGAGAGAATAAATGAAAGATATGATCAACTTCGCATGTGGAAAGGATGGAAGAAAGTCGTTTTAACGGATGTAAAGTGGTGAATGTGATGGAATCGACCGGCTGGGAGACCGAAAGGAAAATTGGATTGAGTCAGTATAAAAAATTCTGGAGAAAGAAATGTGAGTTGCAGTCAAGAAGAAAAGGGCATGTAATACGAGTGAATGCGGGTTTGTGAGGGGTATTGGTTGTTTCTCACCTGGGGGCCAAGGGATGAACCCCACATTGACGAGATGAAATAGTGATATTCCGCCAGTCCCGTGTAGCCCTAGGGTGGAATTATCTGACTGCGCGAGTTCTCACAAAAAGGTATAAAGGGGCGGTAAGCTGAACTCTTTTTCGACTTGTTTCATCATTTTTACTACTTTTTTGTTTCAAGTGCATATATTACGCAACCTCACCCCCAGTTTGGGAAAGGGTAGTATGGTGATGATGATGATGTGATAGATATTATAAATATATATATATATATAAATTATATTTTTTTATATATAATAATATATATATTAATATATATAATATATATATATATATAATTATATATATATATATGAAGTTTTCATAAAGTACTTGTATTGTTACTTGCACGTGATACCACGATACCTGTGTATTGTACTTTACATTGAAACCAATTCTAGAGTACTTGTACTTGAACAATTCTAGAGTATTTGTTGTACTTGTACTGACAAAATGTACTTGAACCCAGCCTGAATATATATTATATATATAAATATATATATATATTAATTATTATATATACATATATATATATATATACGAACATATCACAAGAAGAGTTGCAGACAATAGAAGCAGATAAAAAAAAATACACACACACACCACCAGCACACACACACAAATATATATATATATTATATATATATTTATATATTATATATTAATATATTTTATTATATTAATTATTATATATATTAATTATATATATTATATTATAATATATATACATAATATTTATTTATAATATATATATATATTATAATATATATTATATTATATATATATTAATATATAATATATTATATATATATATATATACATAATAATTATAGTATATATATATATTATATACTATATATATATAATATACATATATATATTATATATATATAATATATATATATATAATATTAGTTATATATATATATATTTAATTATTAATATACTATATATATATAATATATATATATATATATATATATATTATAATAATATATATATATATTATACATATATAACTATATATAATATATATAAATATTATATATATAAATTTTATATATATATAGTTAGTGTGGTATTGATTATAATTATATATATATAATATATATATATACTTATATATTATATATATATATATATATTAATTTCAAAACCTTTCAGAAATTGTAAGGTTTTGTATCTATATTTATAATTCCCTTCAGAAATTCTAAGGTTTTAGTGCATTGGATATATAGCTTGAAAAAGATTGTTAGAAAAATTTATTCGCAATCTTATTCAAAATATATTTATTGTTATTTATTTATTATTTATTATTTATTTATTTATTCATTAATTTATTATTTAATATATTTCTTCAACTTAGGGGCAGCATTATGGATAGAAAGTTTCAATTCAATAATATCTTAAGATCTAAAAGTAAAGCTTATGTTATATTATATATATTATATATATATATATATATATTATATTATATATAATACATATATTATATAGTATATAATATATATATTTATATATATAATATTATATGGAGAGAAACGGACTTATGGACACGAATAGAAAAGGTTCCGATATCTGGTGAATAATGTCAATCTTCCATGATAATATATACGAGTGGCGAGAAGATTTATAAAATTGGAGATGACGTATACAGAGTTGTGTGTGTGGAATAACGGGGTAAATGAAGACATAAATGAAGTATGATGAGATGTTTGGCATGTGGAAAGGAAGGAAGATAGTCGGTTGGTTAAAACGGATGTATAGTAGTGGTGAATGTGATGGGAATCGACCGGCTGGAAGACCTAAAGAAGAAAATGGACTTGAGTCAGTATAAAAAATTATGGAGGAAGAATTGGGAGTTTGGCATCAAGAAGGGCATATAGCGGTGAATGGGGGGTTTTGTGAGGGGTTGGTTGTACCCACATGGGCAAGGAATAAACCCCACATTGCGAGATGCCATAGTAAGGTTCCGTCGCGGTCCCGTGAAGCTAGGGTGGATTTTCTGACGCGACGAGTTCTCACTAATAATAAGGGGCGGTAAGGCTGAGCTTCCTTTTCGACTTGTGTCATATTCTTCTCTACTTTTCTGTTCCAGTCATGTTACGCACCTTTACCCCCAGTCTTGGAGCGAAGAAGTAAAGGTGGATGGTGAGATGATGAATGTGATGATGATATAATATATATATATATATTATTATATTATATAACTTTATTATAATAATATATATATATATATTATAATAATATAATATAATATAATTATACTATATATATGCAGTTTCGTAAGTATTGTTGTACTTGCAGTTTCTAATACCAGTGTACTTGTACTTGTACTTTTTACTTGAACAAATTCTAGTAGACTTGTACTTGAAACATATCTAAGTATTGCGTACTTAGTACTTGTATTGACAAAATGTACTTGAACCAATTGTATTTATATATTATTATATATATAATAATATATATATAATTATATATATATTATATATAATATTATAGTATATATATATCACCATATATATATATACATACTTTTATATCATTATTTATATATATGATTAAAGAAAAATTGCTACAAGCGAATAAGTAGAAGCTGTCTATACCACACACACACCACACACACACACAACAACAAATTCGAATATATATATATTTCTATATTATAATTATCTCAGTATTTATTATAAATATTAAGTATATATATATTATATATATATTTTACTTATTATACATATATATAGATATTATATATATAATATATATTATATATAAATAAAAATTAATACATATAAATAATATATAAATAATATATAAATAATATATAAAATAAAAAATAATACCCGGTAAATATACAAATTATATTAATATATTAATATTAATATATTAGAAATATAATAATATATATATAATAATATATATTATAATATTATATATACATATAATACAAAATATATTATAAATATATAACTAACTATCTATATATATTGTGCGCACGTTAGTATGTGTGTGTCTATAATATTATATATATACTTAATAATATTATATTATATTCTATACTTATAGTTTATTTATATAATTATATATATATAAATAATATATTTATATATAATATGATATATAATAATATATATATATAATATGTATATATCTAATATACTTATACTAATTATATTATTATATATTATATTAATGATAAAATATACTAATATTATATATAATATATATTAATTATACGTATATAATATATATAGATGATATAGTCTGATACGTATAAACTATTATGAAATATATATATAATATATATAATATAATATATTATATATATACTGAAATTATTAATTATCTCTTGTAATATATATGTGATAATTAATATAATATATTATATATATATAATTAGTATATATATAATTATTCAATTTATCAAATCCTTTCGAAATTAGGAAGGTTTTGTTATATTATATATTATACTTTCATAACTCTCAGTGTGAAATGTCTCATAGGTTTATGCCATTAGGTATGATCAGCTTGAAAAAAATTTGTTAAAAATAATGTAACATTTTATATTTATTTGAAAAGTATATTTATTTGTTATATTATTTAGTTATTTATTTTATTTTAGTATATATTTTATATATTTATTATTTATTTAAATTAGTTCAATTAGGGAGCATTGGATATAGAAAGTTTCAATCACTATATAATATGGGGCTATGGCTATATTTGTCAATGTTATATTGAATATATATATATCTATATACATAACTATTATAATATTATTTTATATATATATATATATGTTATTATATAATATATATAATATTATATATTATATATGGTATAAATAAATATATTATATAATATATATTGGTGCAGGAACGACTTATGAACGATAGAACGGGATTCCATATTGGGTAAATAATGTCATCTTCCACGTATTACGGCATTATAATATATATTAAGTATTATAATAATATCATAATAATATTAAAAATATATATATTAGTATCCTTATTATATATATAAGTATATATATATATTATAATATATATATATATATATATATAAATATCTATATATATTTATATATATATATTTGGGCAGAGAACATCGACTTATCCAATATAAAAGGATTTCATATTGTGAATATTATGTCTAGTCTTCCAAGTATGATATACCGTATATGGAGTGTAGATATAATATATAATTAGTGATGGGACTGATTATACTGTAATCTGCAATCGGAATCGAAGAATCGCGTTGTTTTTCAAGGAATCGGAATATCGGAATTCGGAATCGCATAAATTTGATACCGGATTCATTGACTACTCTGATCGTCATGCGGCTCGCCGCCATTTGACGACTCGACAGGATATGGGGTTTCCAAATTATCAATTACTTTTGAAGTTCCCATTTTGAATTTTTTATTGTCAGCTTCGTTCCTTAATTATCAGTATTTAAATAAAAACTGATTGAGGCGGCCATCTTTACGTAAGCTTAAGATATTCATATGTTAAGATTTTCAGAATAGGTCACAGTGAGTCATCATTTATGCACAATGTTCGTATATGTTTATGTAATATGTTCTGACAATTATTATACCGTTAACTCGTAAGTGAGCCAGTTGAGTGAACTTTGCCTTGTTGGCTTAGTAATCCATTTGAGAGCTATTGGATATAATGCATATGTAATTAAGTATATCGTGAAATGTGAGTATTTTGTTTCTACAAACTGGATTATTTAAACAATTGCACACAATTTCTTTAGAATACTTATTCTTTGGCTGATTGCTCTAATCTTCAATCTGAAAATTGTCATTCTGTTAAAATTATCACCCTGCAATACACCGTCAGTGCAGTCTTATCCCACTTTCACCTTAGTACATTAACATGGGCCTACGAAATTAAAAATTAAGATTTGAAAGTTAATAAGAGATTTAAATAAAACTTTAAAAATTGATGCCTTAGTCAGTAACTTCTGTCTTTGTTACTTTATTTAATGAAAACCTTTTAATAATTTCCCGAACTTATTGACTATTTTTAAGCTGTTTAATATTTCATTTTTTAGAACGTAAACTTGTAAAGTAGATATAGTATATATATAAGTTATATAATATATATAGTTATATTTAATATATAGAATTATAATATATAATATTAAATAGGCTATCTATATATATATATAAAGTATTCATATTTATCTACTGTTCCCTATATTTATATACCTTGATAAATTTCGTTTTCAGATTTTTATTATTTTAAAATATATACTAAGATATTTAGAATTTAATTAAAACAATTAAAAATTTAACATGTTATTACTATAATATATAATTTGAATCGACAACCAATTTTCATCAGAGATATTGTTGTTTTTCTTTATAGCTTTATGACGTGATTTCAAAATGCAATCAGATTGCTGTGCACGTGGACTTTTATGATTAAAGACATTTTTATTTACAGATTGCTATTTCATATAAAGAAAACGTTAGTTTTTCAACATTTTAAATTTAAATTTATTCTTACAGTTTTGACTTATTTTAGCAATCATATTATCGCTTTTATCATCGCTACGTCTGCAACTCTTCACCTTGCATTCAGACTCTTATGCACCAAGGGAATGTCTTTAATATCTAGTAATATTGTCTAACGTAGCCGAAAGCTTGCTGTGCTTTTATTTTGAATTTTCTGATCAAACAGCATGCCTCGACAATGTAAAAATAACCCAAACAAATTTTTGCTTTGTCTGTGGCTGTTTCAGAACAACAACAAACAAAAGAAAAAAAAAACATACAATGTGTATTTTGGTTGTCCTTAGGATTAATAAGTGATTATAATATAGGTGAAGGTGACAAGATTTAAAAGCATGGGGACGCCTCCATCAGATTCGTTCATCTTTTACAACTATTAGGCACGATTTGGTTTAAAATAAAAAAGAAAGCTTTCAAGCCAATTTGCTATACCATGATATGGAGCGACCCAAGAGATCATACATGAAGACTTTATTTTTTGCTAGTGTGAATCTACAAGGTTTTCTGAAAAACAAACTCCATTATTGTATATCACAAACCTTGTCGGCACGTAATAACCTAGCTCAAACATTAATGATCACTGCACACATTCCAATCCCTTGATGATGGGCTTGCTTCTGATTGCAATGCACATGGTATCGATGGAAGAAGGAGCAGTGTTGCATTCTCGGACAGTTACGATGACCATGATTATCACAGATAGAGAAAGCCTTTTGCAGACCAAATTACTTTTCATCAAGACAGTTTGAATGATCTTCTCTCACGGACGTTATCTCTTTTTCGATAAGAGGAAAGCAGAAACTTTTCGCCCTCAAGACAAAGTTGAGAAAAATTTATGAGCGAAACTGTTCGCAATCAATTATACCAAAGAGAATTTTAACTTGCAGCAGCATACTTGTACTTAGTAGAACTGTCCTCTTGTTATTCCGATATAGATGCATTATCTTTTGATTGTCTCAGCTCATTATAGCATCTGGTGGCGTATCTCTTATATAGATTTAATCTTAGCCAATACAGATGGTTCGCTATCAGCTCTTTGGCATTAATCGCGACGCTGTACTCACAGATCGAACAAGATAAAAAAAATTCCATCTCCGCAGCCCTAAACTAACCTGATCTAAAAACAAAGGTGAAACTCGATTATCAAATGAAATCTCTGACGTCATTGGAAAAGATCTTCAGAAACTTCAAAATCAAATTAAAATACAAATAGGAGATTAACAAAATTAGGAGCTTAATAATAAAATATAATCATGAATCGTACTTACTACATAAACAGAGCTGAATGTTTATTGAACGTCTCTAAGGACTGCATATGTCCCAAGAACAAGCAGTGTTCCGCCTAGTTCCCCTTGGTTGCCCAAAAAAATCTTTCCTATAATCATCCACTCCACATTAAACTGGTTAATGTATAATAGATTTTGTATAAGTATATGTTAGGAATGTGAATTAAAGTTCCTTCTTAAAATCCTTTCTCAGAAATTTCGAAGTTAGTGATACAGTCAAAATTGAAGGGGAATTCTGTTGGACCAAGAATCAGGATGTTTAAAAAAGACCCATGGATTTTTGAAAAGTCTCTCGAGTCCCTTCTTGAATTAAACCGTGGTCCTTTATCTATGATGATCCAAGTATGTTCTTCATATAATAAAGATGTGCTCTTTATTTATTAAAGTGGTATTATTGCAGACCTATTCTTGTAATAGCCTTATAAAGAAGGCAATTGTCCGCATGATCTTAATTTATTGAAAGAATGCAACTTCTTATTCAATATTATTCATCACCCTTAAGACTTTTCCAATATCTTGTGAGATAGACAAGTCATGGAGCAACCTCCTCCCTATGCAAATAACATCATCCACTCAGGAATTAGTCATATATCGTGCAGCCATACTCGTTCATATCCAAGCGATCTTGTCGGCACGACATAGCCTCCTCTGCGTGTTCATGACCCATCTTTGTAGATTTACTACTTATTTATACTGTCTAAAGTCCAGATCTAAACTCATTAAAGAAATCCAAAATCACCGCTTTTAAGCTTTTTGTCTCTTACACGTAATTATTATTATGCCAATATCACTTTCTATTATATGTATTTCTTTCTAATTCATGATATTTGCAATATGAGTGTTAACGATAATTAAGTTCATGGCGAAATAAATCTCCTTTTGTCCCCCTCCTGAATTTGTAATTTAAAACCTCTACCATTTTTCATAAAATAAAAAACAAAGCACACAAAAATAATATTTTATCTTTATTTCATAAAACTTTACGTGTTAAGAAGAGAAAAAACTGTAAGCCATTTTGAAAATAAATACCTCATCAAGCCCGGGTCAAAAAAATGCAAATTCCCAGAAAAAAAGTGTAAATTATGTTAATTAACATGAAAAATTTTTTTTTAAATTTTTGTCGACAAACAAACAATTTGTCTTAAACCGTTTGATTCCCCTTCTAAATATTTTACATGGTGAAAAAATATTTTCTGAGAAAATTCCCGCATCAGTAGGGGATATTTTGTAATATCGAGGAACATTATTATATAATATATTATTACTACTTATTACTATTTATATTATATTTTAATATTCTATATAATAATTATATTATTATTAAACTATTTATTAATATATCCTAAATATATTTAATAATATAATTATTTATAATTTATATTATATATATTTATATAATAATATATATATATACTATTAATTATTTGTTATATTCATTGATATGATATAATTTTATATTATATATATTTATATTATTTATATTTATTTAATATATATACTTAATAATAATAATTAACTTATTTAAATTATAGAATTTTACTTTAAGTATATTTATTTCTATTTACCTACCCCGATAAATATTAATATATATGTAAGGTATAATGTGTTCAGATTTATAAATCATAGAATAATTATTATATTAATATTATATATATTATATATATATTTATTAATTTTTTATATATAAAAATAAATTAATTTAAGTCTTAGAACCTTAATGTTTTAGTAATAATCTCGTTTATACTTTAGAATCGAGTTCGGATTCCGGGTTCCCGGCTCCCGGGGATTGGGCAACTTGACCCGGTATCAATTTTCCGTCATGTTGGATATGACTACATAAAGAGAATGTAACTAAGAAAAGAGTCCGAAGTAGGGAGGTGAATTGCCGAAAAGGAGACACGGCAACCAACTTCCATACAACCCAGACTTAATCTCCTGCCCAATTCCTTACTCTTTAGAATTCAGCCGGCACCCACACACACATCCACTCATGTATTGACCATAACATTATGCCATTCGAACTTATATTGAACGAAGATAGTTCCTTAATAACCTATTTTTTAGTTAATTTATTAATGTTAATATATATTTTAGATTAAAAAATATTTTTATTTAAACTCATCCATCAAGAGTTAAATATAATATGCAAACTTATAATATAATTGATCCTATTTTTTTTTTTTATATTTATTTTTATACTTATATATATAAAAGTATATAACGTCGTTATATATTTATATTAAGTAATATTTAATTTTAATATTATTTATGAATTCTTCCGATTATAATTACTTTAATTAATATAGTATAATTTAATTGAACATAATTTTTTATATACGAATATTTTATATTTTAAGCTACAACAAAAAAAATACGATATAATAAAAAAATAAATAATTAATTTATAATAATATAAGATATGTATTAAACTCTCATTATTAAAATTCTCAATCATTTTATATTTACATTATTATATTAAATTTAAAGCCTAAAATATATTTTATATTATATAAAAAAATATAAATAAATAAAAATATAAATAAAATATATAAAAATCCAGTAAAATGCATATAACTCGTGATAAATAATAATCACCCCGAAAAATAGTTATGTTATGTTATAAACCGGGAATTGTTATAATATGGAAATCCTCGACGTTTATTATCGATTATTAAATCCCAGAGGTATATAAGATAATATTCTAAAATAATTTATATATATTATTATAGTATATTTATATATTAAAACCTTTGCCGTTTGAATTTTAATTTAAAATACTATTACGAATAGTATATAATATATTATTATACCTATATTAATAATATTTATATAATATTATAAATAATGTACTCATAATATATTAATGATATATATTAATAGTATAATAATTAATTTTAGGAAATATGTTATAATATTGAGCCTATATAATATATATATTATTAATTATATATATTATATACGTAATAGTATAATTTAATATATATTAATATAATATAATTAATAATATTTTAATTAATCATATTTAAATTATATATTATATTTATAAATTATATTATAATTAATTAAAATGGAGTACTACCATTGTATATGTAATAAATATCAATTATTTTTTATGCTCATTTGCAGCCTAACCCCCTTTATAGTCTATTATTTTTTTTTTTTGTATGTTATTTTTTAAACATTATATATATTTGAACTTTATATATATATATATAATAGATGATTAATATATATTATTAATTAGTATATATTATCCATATATATAATAATATAACATAATATAATGAAACTTCTTATAATAGTATTGAATATGTGAATTGCTTTTTATACTTTATTTTAAATCATTCGTAAAGAAAATATTTAAAATAGATTTTTATAATTGTAGGTAATTATGTTAGAGATAATTCGATCTGAGTCAAGCTTTCAATAATAATATTATAATATAGTACTAAATGAAAATTGTGAGTGATTCCTAAAAAGAAGATTGAATGAGGCCCTGACATACTTACTAATGGATTAAAATAC
Source organism: Trachelipus rathkii (assembly GCA_015478945.1). Classification (NCBI taxonomy): domain Eukaryota; kingdom Metazoa; phylum Arthropoda; class Malacostraca; order Isopoda; family Trachelipodidae; genus Trachelipus; species Trachelipus rathkii. The sequence goes on along the minus strand of JABUQX010052773.1, from coordinate 767 downwards.
CCACTTAATAATTATATGAAATACGGCGTTAATTTATAAAGAGCTCCTTCTGAATTAACTCAAAAAATTTAAATAATTAAAAAAAGATAATAAAAATTATTTTGATATTCGACTACACCTGGCAGTCAATAATCATTCAAAGCATTTAAGTACGCAAATTAACTTATCAGAAAAATACTCAATATATTATCAGATTTATAAAGAATTAAAACCAGAATTTGGTATATATTAAGCTAAAGATATTAAAATAAACTGTTATGTGAAACGTGTTCTATTAATGAACACATGCTAAATAAAATAATTTTCATATAAAGTAAAATAATAATTATAAATGTATAGTATATAATATCCTATACAGATAGCTTTTTACCCGTTTTCTATTGATCCGGAGAGGAACATGATCTATGAAAGTTTTTAAGGAAACTAAGTTAAATAAAATAATAAGGCAATTATGGTACAAATTTTATGAAAATTGTACTCTTTCCGCTATGAGGCCTTAATTTAACTTCTTCTCGTTGTAAAGAAACGGGGGGAATAAAATCGTTGTTAATCCCTTAACCTATTAGGGGAAGGAGGCGGTAGGACCCCTGAATACAATCATTTAGCCTCACTCATCCATAAGACACTCCCTGTTGCCGCTGCGCTGCCGTTCTCTCGGAAGTCCCCAGTCCGAGCAAAAGAATGGTCCCCCACATGCAACAAACGCTCCTGAAATAAAATAGAACACATTTATGGGCTATTATGTTATTTTTTATGGAAAAAGAAAA
>JABUQX010052772.1:0-32904 GCA_015478945.1 Trachelipus rathkii | reverse complement strand
CTATATATATATAATATATATATATATTATAGTAAATATATATATATATTATGTCCCCTGCCTCCTTAAAAAAAAAAATAGCCAATATTTATTTTTATTTATTTATTTTTTTTTTTTTTACATTTCCTAACTAAACTTTACAAGGATTCCAAAAATGTATTCCTTTCGCTGTAGCATTGTAGTTTTGAGATATGATTTTTTTTTTTTTTTTTTTTTTTTTACAGTTTCCGCATTAAAATTTTGCCAGGTCCAACAATGTATTCCTTTTTTCTGTAACTATTGTAGTTTTGAAGATATGAGCGCATGATAGTTGTTCGCTCTAAACCAAAATATCACCCTATATATATAATGATATATATATATATATATATAATATATATATATATTATATATATATATATAATATATATTATAATAATATATTATATATATATATATATATAATATATATATTGTATACACACGACTCTCTCTCTCTCTCTCTCTCTCTCTCTCTTCTCTCTCTCTCTCTCTCTCTCTCTCTTCTCTCTCCTCTCTCCTCTCTCTCTCCTCTCTCTCTCTAAAAAACAAAAAATTCACAAGTTGTCAGTAATAAAACTATATTAATAAGTGAGCCTTCCACACCCTTAAGAAATTAAATTTTTTTTAGATATTATTTAAATCTTACTTAATTAAACTGATATAATAATTAATAATTTCACCACACTAAACTTATGTTATTAAAGTACTTCCGAATTAAAAATTTATATAGTAAATTTTAATTGCCATTATTTTTCCAATAAAACTCTTCTAACTTAGTAAAAAAAAAAATTCAATCTTTTAACACTATGAGCTTGCTGTCATTTGTGTCGATTTAGTTGATTTTTAAAAAAGAAAATCGCTTTTACTTAACTGGAGCTTGATTAATCAACAAGAGCCTATATATATATAATATAATATATATATATTATATATATAATAAATAATATATATATAATATATATATAAATTATATATATATATATATATATATATAAACTATACCAAGCTACAGGAAAATAAATAAAAATCTTTCTATTAATCAGGAGACATTTTATCCTATGAAATTCAAAAAAAAAAAAAAAAAAAATAACGCTTTTTGAAAAATTAAAATGTTAAAATATATTAAAAAATCTGTATGATAATGATCATTTTTGAGAAAAACGAAGGAGCTACGCTACGAGGAAACGTCAAAGTTGCCAAATGTCGATTTTTTTAACTAAAAGATAACCCAAGGGTAAACGACGGGGGGATTTAATCCCCCCCTCTGTCCATCCGAAGGTTCAAGGCAAACTAAATTGGAAATAAAAAAAAAATAACATTTTCTCCAGAGCATAATATTAAAAAATAACAATATTTGGTAACTCTTGCTCGCGTACTACTGCAGAAATGGAAGTTAATGAGAGGCACTGCTCCAGACCTAAGATATACTAATATTTATACATTATTAATAGAAACTAAATATCTAAATTTTTAATGTCAGAAATATATTGGTAGCTTTACTGGAAAGTTTATTTATTTTCCTTACTTTTTATAGTTTTTAGTTACATGCATGATCCTTTCGGGCTGCCTAATATATATATAGTAATAATATATATATATATATAATATATATATATATAATATTATATATATATATATATATAAGAAGTTGATATAATCTACAAACTATTAAAAATGTATGATAAATATCATATAGATAGAAAGGTTAACCACCTCTGGCATTATTCTACTTCGCACGGTAACATAGCCTTCATAAATCTGAGAAAAGCTTTTTGTCCAAACACCATGATCATCAGAAAATAATAAACAGCTCGAACAAAAATATTTATTTAACGCTTGCAACCCGTAATCAGCTAAATACGCACGACGATGGACTGGAGTTGGAACTTCTGCATATATATAATGTATATATATTATAATATATATATATATATTATATTAATATATATATATATATATATATATAATATATATATATATATATATATATAATATAATATATATATAATATATAATTATATACTATAGTATATAGTATATATATATATATCTGTAAAAGTAACCTTCACCAAGATCACGGAGATTTTCTGCACGTTAGAATTTGCTAAAAGAACCTTTTCCATATCTTTCATTTAGGTTATTTTTATTTAAGTTAAGCAAATTATTTCTCTAATTACTGTAAATATTACCATCTTATTTATTTTAATTTTGTTATTTCAATTTTAAATTTTTAAAAAAAAATTGTTTTATATCGAAATTTTACTTTTTAACCTTAAAAATAAACAAAATGGATAATTAAGTCATTTAATAATGTATAATTACATAGGAATACCCCACCTGTTTACTACCCCTCCCCAATCAAGGTTGATCAATTAGATTCAATGTCATTCATGAAATATACATTTTTTTTATATAACTTATTATTAATTTGAAATATATTATTACAAACCATTAAATCATGTAATCATTAATATCACGAATCATTCATCACGATGAAACACAACCCACCTCCTCCCCTCCCGACGATTATCAATTGATTAAAAGTTCCATTTGTACCTTTAATTATTTGTAATTATAAATTCCAACAAGATAAATTTACCTACCATTTCAATTTACCACATAAGAAATAAGTTCTTATTATGAACAAATTACATGAAGTGAAATATATAGCAAATATTTTTCATTTTATTTATTATTATTAAACGTACTTACAATAACATAATCGTCTTCATGCAAAGTATAACATCAATATATTTACAAGTTTCATTAAAAGGTTTTCATTGTTTCCAAAAAAAAAAAAACACATGAAATAAATACATCTTACAACGCATAATAATTAGGGTGATCGTGAGCAGGAAAATATAATGTCTTTAAATAATAAACAATATTATTTAAAAAAAGATATTATTGTAAAATTTAGGAGGTGAGTACCTGACAAGAGATTAGAAAAAAGATAGTATGTAATCTTATAAATGGCAAACACCCGTAACATTCATAACGCCGACAAGATTTATCAGAGTCCAAGACCCGGGTCCATGAGCGCCACCACCATCAACAACTCTCTGTCAGTTTCTCGTTCAAAAGGATAACTCGGATGCTCACCTCGTAACAGACTCAGACAGACGCACCAGCAAAGGAAACACGTCTAACGCCCAACTGATGCCGTGTAATATCAGTGCGCTCCGCGACAATTACCCCTCACTGCGACACCTCAAATCTTATCCGTGGCCGCCTATCTCTACAGGCACAATTGACTACCACATCGACCTATATTGAAATCAACGCACCACGGCAGATATACACAATCAACCAACCACAGTGCGATTCACACGCCTTACCTTCTCTTTCTAGCGACCGCCCATGATCCCTCACATCCGTCTACAGAACCGCCGCACCTCCGAAGCAAGACCTGTCAAACCAATTGATTATAGTAGGTTGGAAAATGTACCTGAATCTGGACTCTAATCATACAAGACCTGTTCATCGCAGGCGAGTACTTCTAAAATCTTTTTCTTCAAAATGCATTTAATATTTCTTTTTCACCTATCTTTAATATATCAAGATTGTATTTCTCACTCGATCAATCTCGTGAATTGAGGGTGATTTATATACACCATGAACCAAGATAGGATCGGTTTGTCAAAGTGTTCCAAGCCATTAAGACATAACCTTCATTCTTTACTTCTATGATCTTCAATTTTAATTTATTTCTTTTTGGCTAAATTTTAATTTGTTATTTCCTTCTTTTAAACACAAACTCGTTAATAATTTTTATTTTCATCTATGGTAAATATTTTATTTGCTTATTTTAAATTATTTACTTTTTATTTAATCCCGTGTTATTTTATAATGTTTCGTTAAATTTTAATATTTAAAATTTTGTTTAACAATGCACAAAGTCTTAAAAATTTATATCCAAAGCAGCAGAGAAATAAAATCAACAACACACCAGTACCCCCCCCCCCTGATCAATTAATCTTTTTACAAACGTATATACACATTACATATAAATTTTCAACATCAAATATATTAACAATTTATTAAAAGTGAGAATTTCCACCTATTTTAAATAATGTTAAATATTTTTTAGATGATAAATTGTACTGTATTATCGAACACGTAAGCATAACCCCACCCACCAATAATTGATCAATTGATTTAAAAACTATGTGCCTTCAAAAAGCTTCCTCAAACCGCGATACCTAAACCCAAACGATACTCTTCACTATCCAACAACTGGTATTGATCTATAAACTACAGTTGAAATCAATGAATCATCGCGAACCCCTCTGGCACACTAGTCAGCGAAGAATATTTGGTAGCCAACGTATGTTTTTCAGATCCTAAATCTTTTTCCATCTCTCCCACGTAAAACATCATAAACTCACCAACCTATAGCCTAGCCAGATCTAACCTAACCTAGCATACGAGCCCTTACCATAACCCTTAATCAATGGAATTAAAGTTAACATACAAAAATTCATAACTTTTTCAAATTCTGCTAACTATAATAAATACTCTAGCATATCTTGCTCATTAATTGACCAATTAACACTTAATCTAAACCTCTAGTGTTTACCATAAAACCAGTATAAATGATTAGCAACTAAGCATGGTGCATCATGTACATGACTTGCATTACATGATCAACATTCAAGAAGAAATAGTTTACCAAAAAGCAAAGTGCAAGCTCGAAGCACATAAGTTTAAGAACCACAAAATGATATCAGATCATTCTCATTCTTAAGCTTGTAGGAGAGAAGGGGAAAAATCTTCGGAATCCGTCTAATGTTGGAATAGTTGGTCAAAGTTGTTCTAAAATTAACCTTTACAAAATCTGTTTAAATGCCTTATTTAATCGGGAAAGAAAGGTAAACTTATTTTATTAAATAATTTGAAATATAATTATAGCACAAAGTAGTTACATAACAAATGGAGATAATCTTTGGCCAGTAATAATGCGATGCGAGGCTGTAATTGGGTATAGCATGTTTTGTGTTTTGTATTTTCTTTTCGTTACTTTCGGTTCTCGCTGCAAAGAAAATAAGAAATATAAGCAAAAATATCAATAAAAAAATTAAAATTAAAATAAATAACAAACAATAATTAATTATGCATAGTTGTGTTATATGTGTATGTATAATTAAAAATATATACTTTTCTATACAATAGAATCTACTTGTTAATTTATCCGACTTTATTTATTCAACATACCTATATATATATATATATATATAATATAATATATATATAATATTATATATATATATATATACATATATATATATATAAATATATATATATATAATATAATATATATATAATATATATATATATATGTGTGTGTGTGTGTTGTGTGTGTGTGGGTTGTGTGTGTGGGGGTGTGGTGTGTGTGTGTGTGGGTGTTGTTGGTGTGTGTGTGTGTGTTTGTGCTGGAGTTTTTACATTTTTATTTTTATTGACACATTATACATAACATACCAAAAACCAAATTGAACAGGAACAGCGGAAGAGTTTAAATAAAATATTTTAAAATGATCACAACAAAACGATAGAAATTGAAATGAAAACTTTTTTGGTCAATATTACTCTCATATTACTTCTTTCATAACTTTGTCGTTAAAAATATTCAACAATGTTCAAAAAAAAATCTCAATATAATTATAATAATATATATATTATATATATATATAATATATATATATAAATATATATATAAATATTATATATATATATATATATATATAATAATTATATATTAAAAATATATATATATCGTCTTGTCTTTATAGTGAATCAGTGCAGTGAAAGTGAATGGTTATAATTTTAATAGCACTCGATGAGAGCAGCGATGTTATGTCTCCTTGGGCTATTCAATTGTATATATATGGATGGCATTATGAAAGAATTAGAGTGGGTGGCAGGGGTGTTAGAATGATGAAAATGGAAGAGCACGAAGTGGTGCCCTAACCTATTAGATGCTGATATTTTGGTTTTGTGTGGCGAATCTAACACGAGGTTTGAGAGGATTGGTAAGAGGATTTGCCATGGGGCCGAAAAGACTGTTTGAAATAAACGTAGATTAAAAGTAAGTTATGGTTATGATAAGACATCCCTCGTGTGAAGTTGTAGCATGTGGACAGCTGGAACCAAGTGTCTGTAGTAAATATTATAGAATGGTATTTGGGATGATAAGTTAAACGGATTGAGTGCAAGGTGTTAGTAGCAAAATTGTGAATGACCAGAAAAGTGCGGTGCAATTAAATCGTTGTGGAGAAAGACTAAGTCTTGGATCACTTAGTCTATCATAGCCAGTAATATGTTGTTGCCGTGTTAATGTTTATATGTAGTGTAGACTATCGTCTGGAAAAACATAGTTAAATGTTCAGAGGGACAATCTTTAGGGGCCGTGTTTAGTGTAAAGAATTGATAAAAATGTATCCAATTAACTTTGATAGAGAGCTATTGTGTGAAGGAAAGGGATAAAAATGAAAGGAATAAATGAAAGCTACCGTTGAGATGGTTTTCATGGGAAAGGATGCGATGATAGTCGGTTATTTAATGGATGATTGGTGAGAGTGTGTTGGAATCAACCGCTGGAGACCGAAGAAAAATAGATTAGTCATAAAAAGTAAGGCCTGATAAAGAAATGTAATTTTGTCGTTAACCCAGAAAAAAGTGCATAATAGCCAGTGAGTAAATGCTGGGTTTTGGAGGGAGAGGAGTTTTGCCACCTGGCCAAGGAGAAAACCCCTCGAATTGGACGAATTCATATTGCAGGGACCTCTTACCCTGCGCGCGTGTTAAGAGCTCTAAGCTCTGCTGGGCAGATGCGAATGGGCTGCACTGAGACGAGTCGCACGAAAAAAAGCGCCAGCAAGGCTGGCGACGCCCTTTCCTTTTCGACTTGCGTCAGTGATGTGCGTGTGCTACTACTTTCTGTTTCCTGGTGGCCTGTTACGCAACTTACCTTCTTAACCTTGGGGAAAGACAGGTGGGTGATATATATATATATATATATATATATATTATATATCATATATATATAATATATATATATATATACTATATATATTATATATATTAATATATATATATAATATATATAATATTATAAATATATATATAACAAATAACTTATAACCATCAATACTAATACTAATACTATATATATATATATATATATTATAGGTATATATAATATATATATATATATATAGTATAATTATATAATATATAATATATATATATATATATTAAAGTATATATATTATATATATATATATATATATAAACTCCTCTGGTGAGGAAAAGCCGAAAGTCTACCGTTGGATGGGGTGAGGATGAAACTGTTAGAAAGACGTTTCGCACGAGGGCACTTCTCAATGAAGGAGCGTATGCCACTAGAGAGTTCAGAAGATTAGCAGTGTCCATTGGAGAAATTCAATTTAGTGACAACTGGAGAGAGTTAGATGCAGAGCAAGAGAGTTGTAAACAAAAGCCAAGTCATGATAAAACCACTCCATCCCCTATCAACGAGTCGCATCCGCAGAGACACCTCCAGATATCTGTATAATACTCTCAGTGAGCGATGAGTAGCAGCACAAACCACCACCCTCTGCTATAAGTAGAGCAACACTCACCCACGTTTGCAGCAATAACCAAGAGTCTCTCAGCACACCACACCTCTACTACCCAAGCTTGTCTAGAACGTCATGGAGAGTACATATACTCACCTTCTCTATATTATAACTCGCGTCAAAAAGATCACAATTACATTAAGGATCTCAACGGCCACCGCCACCCGTCTTATATGTCCGTGCTGCATTTCGAATGATAGATAATCACCTCTTTCGTGTAGAAAGATGAAATATTGAGTTTTTTTCAGTCATTGAAAACAATTTCGACCTTCTCAAATCTGCTCCAATTCTAAGCAAATACGAGCGACGACTGGTCACCACGAGTTAGTCAGCTTCAAGACCATGGCTCTCCTCTTAAGTGCAGTGCAAATTGGCTGCTCTGTGGGGGGTGGATCCAGAGACATCTTCATCAGACTGAAACGTCTCGATAATCATATCTGTCGCTTCAGCGCCACAGAGAAAACACAATCAATTGCAAGAATCAATGACACACCTGCCATCACCAGAGAGTGTTTCTGGCGAAAGCCATACTGGCTATCAGAGATAAGACATGAAGAACTGAGATGTTTCCAGTTCTTCTTGTTAGGGATTAATTCTAAAACTTTAGAAAGAACAGAATCTAAAGCGATATGATGATAGTTTGAAGGTTGAGAGGCGTCTCCTTTTCTCATTGACTGAAGGAATGCGATTATAGCAAGATAGAAAGGTTGAAGGTGATTGGCAGAGAAGGAATAGTTTACCAAGGCAGGATGCATTCCCAGAAGCTCAAGTTTTGAAAACCACCGGAGGATTGGCATCAGGACCGTACGAGTTCTTAATGTTAAGCTCAGAGAGACCACAAATAACATCTTTAGAAGAAATTACAATGTTAGTCATATATGAGTTGGATGGGAGGTTAGGGGGAATACTTGATGAAGAAAAAAAATGGCGGGAAAATTGGTGGAAATGGCGGGAAATCGGTGGAAATATATGGATATGAGGAAAGAGGAAAGTAATTAGTTGGTCGCTTGTTTATCTTTGAGTTCTCTCTTTTAGGAAGGATTCATGGCTGGTTCTTGATGCTAAGATTAAATTTCTCCATTCTCAAATTGATTTTATCTTTTAAAAATACACATTCAAAGTACAATTGTCGTTCTTTTTGCGCCTCCTTAAAGAATCAATTGAAGGGTCAAAAAATTAGTTTGAGGGAGAATTGAATTTTCGGTTCTTAACCAGAGAAAATCATTTCATTATGCGTCCTGTAAACCGAGGGACCACTCCCACCAAAACAGTGATCATTTCAAACAAGTTAGCCCGCATTTCTCATCAGTTAGCAGCACAAAAGCGCCAAATTTGTCTTCTCACCGAATACTGGGACCATTCCTGCCTAAGACTGAAAAGACAGAGTGGGATAAGGAGCAAAGAAGGTGATCGGAGAAACCAGAGGAGTTACGGTTTAATTCATTAATTAGAAGGATCAAAAGCTAGGAAAAGGTCAAGAATATTGGTTTATCTCCAAGATGGTCGGCGATACCGTGATGAACAAGAATTGAAAGGAAAAATAGTAGTGTCTCCTAATTTGGAGTTTAGGAAGTAGAAGAATTTATGATCGCCAGTTGAGAGGAGACAAACTATGCAGAGAATGACTTAGTAGTAGGTTGACAACATAGCTTGAGGCATAAAGTAAATTTGAGTACTTCAAATCAAGAAATTGAAAAATAAAGGCAGGTGTTCAAATAGAACAAACAACAAACCGGCTTTGGTTGAAAATGGAGGATGGAGGAAGTGAGATGGAACTAGGACGGCCAAAAAATCAGGAAAAACCGGTTTTTCTGGGGTTAACTGTAAATTTACACTAAATAATAGAGGGTAAATCAAACAAATAAAAATATATATTTAATCCATTAAAAAGTATAAAATGATGCAAAATATATAAACATACCTAAATATAATTAATATTTTTTGGTATTTACTATTGAGTAACCAAATTCTATATTGGGTGTTTATTGATTTTCCGAGTTATTTAACATAAAATAGTTCGAAATTTGATATTTCAAACGAATTCGAAAATAAAATAAATTATATTGTAAATATAATGTACTCTATTTATTAAAGTAAATATGTTTTCAAACTTAAAATTTTAAAGCTTATGAGAAAACATTATTATTTAATTGAATTAATATATATATATATATATATATATATAATATATTATTATATATATATATATATATATTATATTATATATATATATATATATATATATATATATATATATATATAATATATATGATCTTTATATATATATTATTAGTATATATATATAATATATATATAATACAATATTTTTAGAGAATCAATTATTTTCTAAAAATTCTTTATATTTATTAATTGAATTAATTAAATGTATTCCTTTTTTATATTAAAATTATTATTAATTGAAATTATATTAATTTTCATCCTAGTTTTAAGACTTTTCAGTGTTTTTGACTTACCTTTCTAATTTTAGCTACCCCGGCCCGGCCCCGGCTAAATTAGAGCGGCCCCGGCCCCCCGGCCCCGGCAAATTCCCGCCCCGGTCGGTCCTAGAGGACTGAGAAATGGTGCTGTCAGGACGCTCAACACCTCAGTTCGCATTAATATAGGGATGAGTTTAAATGGAGAGAGGTGATATCAGCAAGTGGAAAGGAATATAAAACCGCACGTTGCAGAAGAAGACGACCGTGGCATTTAGAGCATTACCAGCATATTCCTTCACCACACTAACCCCCACAACGAGTCGTTCACTCCCAAAGTGGTGATGGTAGTAAGGCGGAATGCCTCACATTTTTTACATCCACCCCTCTTCGCCTTCTCCGTGTTATTTGTGTTTGCCATTTTTATTATATATATATAATATATATATTATATATATATATATTATATATATATATATATATATATATATATATATAATATATATATATATTATATAATATATATATACCAAACGATATATATATATATTATATATAATTATATATAATACTATTAATGTTATCTTACTTTCTACGTAGTTCTTAGTAATAAAATAATATCATTTACCCTTGTTTCATTAATCACAACGTGTACTAATTAAAACTGTCTTATTAATTATTGCATATTTATTATTTTCGAATTAAAATCAATTTTCAATAAAAAGGTTACGATATTTAAAATACGAGAAACATTTTACTCTTGTTAATTTGGATATGCATAACAAACAAGTAAAAATAAAAAAGAAATCACAAGAGCTTTCGTTCCATTCGGAACCTCTTCAGTTGTCTAAGTATATTAACTGAAGAGGTTCCGAATGGAACGAAAGCTCTTTGTCATTTCTTTTTTACTTTACGTGTTGTGTTAAATATCCAAATTAACAAGAGAAAATTTTCTCATAGTTTAATTAGTAACCTTTTATTGAAAAATGATTTTTATTAGGAAAATAATAATTATGTTCAATAATTAATAAGCAGTTTTAGTTAGTACATCGTTTAAATATAATATTATATACTATTATATATATATTATCTTATATATATATATATTATATATTATATCTTATATTATATATATATATATATAATATATATATATATATATATATATATATATATACTATATATAATATATATATAATATATATATACGTATATATAAATATATATATTATACAGTTATATATATATATATATATATATAATTATATATATATATATTATTAATATATATATATATATAATATTATATTATATATATATAATACTTATTATATATATATATCATATATATTATATATATTATATTGAATACCTATAACGTCGATAAAAATTACCAATTGTTGGTCTGACCGAGTGTTAAGCGGGAGGCCGTCGGAGGTTAGGTGCCAAGACACGCTCACTCCTCTTGGGAAGCTAAGCTTTCAGAGGTAAAATTGATGGGTTTCCTTTTAAGACTAATTCGTGGTTAAAGAGTAACACTCTTGAGTTTACATCTCAAAGGTAGGTTCAACCCACTAAGGACCATTACATTTATTATATATAAATATATATATATATATATATTTGTGCGTAATTTTATATATATATATATATATATATATTATTATATATTATATATATAATTATATATATATTAGCTAGAGTAATATATAGGAAAGTGTGTGGATTATTTGTGTAAACTGTAAGGATAAAGAACATACCTGTGTAAGCGAGGTACATCTATCTGCCAAGGAATGGCAGCTTTGGACACTGGGACTTGCCTGGTATGTACCTTATACTCCTTACTCCAATTGGGGTAATCTCATCGCTTCGGGAGCGCTATTCACTGTTTATAAGTTTAAAATATATATATTTTATTATTATATATTATATATTATATATATTTATTTTATATATAATATATATATAATATAAATATAAGCATATTTAAAATAGGGGGACAAATTTGGAAGATATAATCTTTGTACCATTACAAGCGTTTTGTCCTTGTAAAGTTCTTTCATAATAGAGTAAATGAGTTAGAAGGTGCAGGGGTAGATGTGAATATTGGTGTTTATGTTCCGAAAGATGTGACGGTCTCTACGGATAACACTTGCACGTTAAAGAGTACTAAGAACAGGGATTGCTGTCTCTATAATCGTTCTGAGTTAAGGTTTGCTTTGAATAGGGTACCACCGTGATTTAGAGATAGATGAATATACTAGAATATTGTTGATGCATTCGAGCAATATTTCTCGGAAACGGGATACAAGCATCAAATAATAATGCGAATCATAAAATACTCCTAAGTTGGAACTTAATAACATAGAATTACCTTTAACATGCTCTGGGCATAAGATTGTTATAGAATTAACTGTAAGCAAATACTATGTAATTAATAATACTAATAGACAGGAAAATAGATAACAAAGAAGTATATAAGAATAAGAATATATAGAAATAATAATAATAATTATTGTGAATAAAATAATAATTAATAATAATCATAATAAATAATGTAATAATATAATATAGTAATAATTAATAAAATTATAATAATAAAATAATAATAATAATAAATAATAATAAGAAATAATAAAATAATATAATAATATAATAATAATAATAATAAAAATAACTACAATAACAACAACAAACAACAACAATACAATAATAATAATAATTAGTAATAATAATATATAAATAATATAATAATAAAAATAATAATAATATAATAATAATAATAATAATAATAATTAATAAATAATAATTAATAAATTAAATAAAATAATATAATAATAATAATAATTGGATAATAATAATAATTAATAATAATCCTAATAATATGATAAAATAATTATTAATTAATAATAATAATAATATAATAATAAAATATATAATAATAATTAATATAATATAAAATAATCAATAATTATAATAATAATAAACCACATCTACGGAACATAAACACCAATATTCACATCATACATCTTGCACCTTCCTAACTCCTTTACCTACTTAATGAGGAACTTTACAGGTAACTTTATTTAAGACAAAACGCTTGTAATGTACAAAGATAAAATCCTCCAAATTTGTCCCCCTATTTTGGTAAAACCCGTATATATATATATATTATATATATATATCATCTCTCCATCATCTCATCATTATTAAACATCATCATATCATCATCATCATCTCATCATCACCCACCTTCTTTCCCCAAGACTGAGGGTAAGGTGGGCAACATGCACCGGAAACGGAAAAGAAGTAGAAGAATATGACGCAAGTCGAAAACAAAGCTCAGCCATGCCGCCCTCTTTACACCTTTTAGTGAAAACTCGTTGCGGTCCGAAATACACCTAGATCTTCACCGGCCGCGACGACCCTGACACGGCGCGATCGAAAATCCTGCAATATCTCAGTCCATGTGGGCCATTTCCTACGATCGGACAAACCCCACATTTCACTCCTATTATGCACTTCTCTGCCTCTGCCAAATTCACATTTCTCTCTCCAAGCATTTATTACTTTACAATCTTATTTTTCTTCGGTCTCCCAGCCGGTCGATTCCCAGCACACTCACCACTATATATCCGCTTAACCAACCGATTATCATCCATCCTTTTCACATGAACAAACCATTTTCGATGTTTTTTAATTCTCTCTGTTATCCCTTTCTTTACACCACACAACTCTTCAATACGTCATTCCTCATTTTATCAATTTGTCTCACATCTAAAACACCCTAGATTGTACATCTGAAACTTACTTTAGATTCTATACTCTTATTCCGGACCTAGGTCTCACTACTATACATCTACTTAACCAAGCAATACCTTCAATGTAAGATCCTAGCGCATCAACTTCGTCAACTGTTTTTATCGCACGTATTTGAGAATTTATTCAACTTTGAGATGCTCACCAGACTCCTTGTGTAACATTTTTTTTGCCTAAAGATAATATTCCATGCCCATTTTTAGTTTTCACCTTATTCTTCCATTTATTCATTTTTCTTAGCTAATTCATTATCTGTGGATTTCCACATAAATTATATATCGGATAATATATCCCTAAAAATTTAATCGCCTGTAAAACCACTATCCTTCTCACGTGGTTCTACTCTGTACCCAATCATAATTAAATTCTCATATAAGGAAATAGTCACACGCTTCAACAAACAATATTTTAACCTGTGCTAATCATATATCTTTTACTCGTTTTTACTTGTCTAAGTCCACCGCCGTACTCTTTATTTAACACACATCTATCTCTCGCATTGTTTTTTCTCCTCCGCCATTTCACCGGTACCCGTATATTCGGTAGTGCTTGTATTATGTGTGTGTTTTAGACGCAGATCGTGGAGTGTTAGAATATTAAAGTTTAACGAGTGACGTTGCAAAGACGATATATAAGCTAAATGTCTATAATGTGTGAGTCGAAGAATGTTAAGATAGGCACAGTACTCATAAGATGTGATAAGATAATAAAAAAATTTAAGTGGTAGTTGAGTATAGCACATTCTAATTATATGAGTATAGGGCAATCTGTAAATATGGGATTATGATGAGCGAAGTCTCACTCTGGCCACTATAGTGTGTGTCTAGAGTATATATAAAAATATTTGTCCAGCAGAAATAATTATCTCGAGAGAGTGAGTAGTTGATATAATAAGAACGAATCTATGTTCGCTGGTTTTCACATTATTAATCTGATCGTATTTAGAGTGTTCGTTAGATAAGAGAATAGAATTATAGGTCGATTTGGGTTTTGAAGAATAGAAGCAGAGTTTATCTCATGTGTCTTGACTTATGCACTCTCATCACATTGAGCCTTTGAGTTGTAAATAGGGCATAGATAACCTTATTAGTGATCGTAAGACGACCCGAACTCCTACCCACCATGAAAATAGAGAACATATCCGGTATGAGAGATGAGATATATAGTTCTGACTGGTGGTTTATAAGTGCAGTTTTTTAAGTTGGTAGTCTGTAACTAGATTGAGTCGATGGCGGTAAACGTAAAGATGATTGAAAGAGATCCAATAAATATAATTGTTATAATACTTCAGATTTTTATCATAAAATATTATTTACTGTGAGTGTATGCGTGAGTAGAAATTGATTCGAGGATATATAGTGAGATAATTATGAAACGATATCCAAACTAAAATAGACTAAATATTCACTAAGATAGATAGTTTTGCAAAACGAAGTTTTTAGGCGTCACCAAGAAAAAAAATGTAAGTTTGATTTGGTCTGTAGCAGCAAATAATGGATTGATCTTACTCCTTAAATCTACAAGATAAGTTTATGTATCATTATTGAAAAGGTATATAACTGGATGATAATCTAGATTTAGGTTAAAGCTGAGGAGATATTTATAATCATAGTAGTGATGATGAGTGTGCTGTGAGAATTCGTACCGGCTGGAGACCGAAGAAAATAGATTGTAAAGTAAATAAATGCTTGGATGAGTAGAGAGAAATAGTAGATTGTCAGAGGCGTAAGAAGATAAGGTTGTGCATTATAAATAGGTGAGTGAGTGAGATAGATATATGTTAGTGTCATAGGTATTTTTTATGGGTGATTAATGGTTGATTGGACCACCTTGAGTAGCTATTTAAATTAATGTTAATATATATATACCCATATTACTCAGACTATAGTATGCCATAAGTAAGGGTCTCCGTCGCTGGTTCACGGTTGAAAGATTCTAGGGTGTATTTATCGCGTACCGCCTAATAGATGATTTTACTAAATTATTATAAGTATGTATAAAAGAGGGTCACGAGGCTAGCTTTTAGTAGTTATTCTAACTGTCAGCCCATATTAATTACTTATTCACTAACTTCTTTCCCCCGTTTCTGACGTTGAGCATGGTTGACCTACTCAATACTCACTTACCTCCAGTCTTTGAGGTGAAATAGAAGGTTGATTATTATATAGTAGGTATGATGATATGATGTATGATGTAATAGTAATTTTAGTTAGATTGTAATTTGAATGTATGATGATAGTGATATAGGTGAATTGAATTGAGATGATGTATAAAATGATAAATATATGCATAATTCACAGTAAAAAGGGCCAGAAGATAATTATCTCTCTGAAAAGATATGACTACCTTACATAGATAAAAACATATTTATTATCTATCATATACTGGAATCCTGCAAGCGTATTAAAGTCTTGGTAAATTATCCTCAAACCGCTCGGATAAAAAAAAATTATACAGTCCATATGTATGAAGAGTGCGACTATTAATATTATAATAAACTATACGTATACTATTAGAGTAGTACTCGCAACCTCATATACTCAATCAGTTTTCGTTGTTGCGTCTTCTCGATCCATACTAAGGTGGGTGAGACTGGAGGGTTCCTCATATATAGCAGAGCTTTAAGAGAGGCTCTCACTGAAAAAGGAATTGAAGTTCAAGGATAAAATATTTCCATGCAATAAAGTGGGCTATACTCGATGGCCAGATGGTGTGAGCTGATTTAGGGGTGTAGTACAGAATGATCTGTCCCGCCTACCACTCGTTACTCATATCATTAGAGTGAACGATGAAGACCTCTCTCTAAATCATGATAAAATTCTTATTCTCTGATTACCTATCTCATAGTGAATTGATGTGTTCTTGTATAGTATATTTTAAATTCAATTATTTAAATACGATCGATTTACTATTTATTAGAGTCTGTTTTATAATAATATTAAGATTTATTTTTATATTCACTCTCTGATACTAATGCATCTAGACCTGAACAGCTTCTTTACTTATATGTTAATATTGTGTGTATTTTTTTTATAATGAGAGACTTCATTACTTAACAGGTTTAAAATAATTTTCATGTTCTATCGTCTAATTGTTATGTATTATTTATTTTGATGATTATTTTATAGCATTATTAATATATTTTATATTAATTAATTTAATTACATATAATTATTTTATTATTAATTGTTATTTTATTAGTTTTGATTGTTTTTATAAAGGTTTTCATGTTGTTTTATTAATTATTACTTATTATATATATTCCTATATATTAATTAATATATATTATCATTTTATTATTTTTATTATTACTTATATTAATATATTATTATATTAATTAATACTATTATAATAATTATCTAATTATTTAATATTATTATTAGTATTACTGTATTAATTTATTTAATTCAACTATATTATTATTAATTATTATTATATAATTTATTATTAATTTATTAATCTGTATAAAGTCTAAACTTATAATGATGTTATGCTATCTACTATCAATCTCAAATAAATCTCAAGTATAAGTGTATATTTTAGATATATAATCTTAAACAATCATAGATGGAATCAGCGTATGAAAATTTGTAAGAAAATGAAAAAAAAATATACTATCATTTTTTTTATTTTATTTATTTTTTTTCTTGTATATCTCCAAAACTAGATAGTCACGTATAAAGATAATTACTTAATACATACATATTATTCAATGAGGAATAAATCAGCGAATGATAATACAAATAGTGTATATTACTATGCATTAATAATATGCAATGGTAGAATAAATATTCTTGTGTCTTTATACCAATAAACATATTTGGAATCAGCATATGATATTTTTTTTAGGGGCTCGAGAACCGACGTTGGGGTTACTATAGAGGTGGTACTGTAGAGTCCCCCGAGTGATTATTATGAATTGCATTATTAGATGCCTATATGGATCTACCTGTCGACTCCTTTGTCATCTTAATGCTCGCGTCGTGTGACCTCTTGGTCCGGATAAATAAATATCCAATTGCTTCCTGAGATGTCAATACCAAAAAAACACCATCTCCATCTTTAGTTATTTTCATACATAACTTTAACTCTGCCTGTGAATACATAAAATGATTGTTATTAGTTATTCTCTTTTGAACATATGCTTCACGCTTTTGGTGATAATACTCATGAACAATAAATAAGAGACAAGAAAACAACTAATAAACTGTTTTAGTTTTACTTCCATTTTTACTCACTCACAGATGGCTATATCCGTTATTCATACGAGGCTTGTCATTCTCCAACTAATACTTTTCTCGTATCTTAATATCTCACCGACCTATTATCTTTTATTTCTCTGTGCACTATCTTGCTATTACCGTCGAGTATACTATTTTTAGTAATGAAAATTTAACAGGTACATTCACTCAATAATTATATAAGACAATACACGTACTTATTTAGTAATGTACTAAGTAATTATAATATAATTACTTTCCAAATTATTGTCCCCTATCATATATATTCATAGTTAAAATACCATCACTATGTATATATATATATATATATATATATATTATACTATATATTATATATAAATATTAATCATATTAATTATATATAATATATATTAATATTATATATATTAGTATAATAATATTATATATATATTATGTGGTGTAATATACTATATATAATTATACTTATAGGCAGGGAAGTAGCGCACCCCCGAAGCGATAGATTACCCACATTGAGTATAGGTGTATTAAGTACATACCAGGCATCCTCTCGTGCCCAATGGTTTGCTCCCCTTGGGCACATATCATATTTTTCTAACACAGGAGTATGTTTCTTTATGCATACACCGTATGAATAGCATGTGATGATTACCACCAATCCCAACTCCTTATTTCAACTGTAAAATTAAATTTTTATGTTTTACATAATACATATGCTTAAGTAATTTTGCGCGATGCAAATAATTTATTTTAGCATTAAGTACGAAATAGAAAAAATAATATAAACCAGTCACTTGAATTGAGATACTACTTCAGTCAGATAAATTAACAAAGTAAGAAACAGTAAGAAAATCTAATTTACATGAAGTACTCTGCTCCCGAACTCCTCCAAACTTAAAAACACAATATATTCCAAGTGTAATGGATAATATATTTAAAGTAAAGGCTGTGATATCCGAATTTCTCGATATCACAAATTATATCGCTAAAACAAGAGTCTAGAGGCAAGGAGTGGTTAACTACTCTAAATTCCGTACTCTAGAATGATGAAGTATCTCAATCAAGAAAGGGACTCATTTTTATTACTTCTTTAACCTTTATTGTTATATATCTTCTACTTGTTGTTGAATAAAAGACCTCATTCTTCAATATGGTTTAGAGAGGTATCTCGAATACACCTCTCTATTTAAGCTGTTCTTGCTTGTATAAAGTAAAGCCACCATCTTAGGCAAGTTCCAACACTCCAGAGTTTACCTCCTTACCAACGATTATCATAAATAAATGAAAAACCTACTATCATTTTACTCTCTGAAGCAGTTTAACTTTTCTTAACAAGAGGTGTTTTATTGAGTGTCAGAGTCTTTGTTTGATAACACACATCTTCTATAACTCCGACTTAGTACTTCCCCGTAAACACTCGGGTCAGTAACTACATAACAATTTTAGGTAATTTTTAATACGGACGTTATTATATAGTGATATTTTACCAATATAATATATATATATATATATATATAGTATATATATATAATATATATATATATATATAATAAATAAATATATATAATATGTAAAATTCAATTTTCGTCTGAGCTTCGTATATTCGATTTATATTATCGCTAGAAAATTATTGATATTGAATATATCGATATTTACTCTATATTAATATTTATATAATTAATATATATTATAATATATATATATATATTAAATATAATATATAATATAAATATATATTAATAAATATAATATAATATTATAATTATATATATATTTAATATATTAAATATTATATATATATATATATATATATATATTTAATATAAATATAAATATATAAAATATATATTATAATAATATATATATAAATTAATATTAAATATATAGGTTAGTGTCTAAAGCGACATTCATGTAACTAGAGAACGACAGCAACTACATGTATTAAAGGTAACATACACATTGTTGCATATGCATGGCACAGAAAAAATAGACTTAATTGACTGGCCAATTATGAAAATAGGCGCCCGAAGTTGTTTAGGGTGATTTAATACTAACGGAATATCCCACGGGTAGATCCACACCCGGATGTCAGGAAGTGCTGGGTCTCTCGACTTCTGAGGTGGACTACGGGGGACTAATCTCCCCTCCCGTGGATGCGTCTCGGGATACCCCGCTACTTGCGTCTTTTGAGTGTGTTCTGCTATTGTGTGAGATTTCCTCGACCATACAACTACTGTGAGGTATAGAAACATCCTATACGTCTCATCGTCCTCATACGAGCTCGGAGCGCCCCTGAAAAAGGTAACTCCTTTAAAGAGAACGAGTGGAATCGGAGTCCGAAGACCCGATAACTGAGACTTCTCGTACCATTTCGGTATAATCCTCTTCATAGGTATTAATTTACTTAGAACTGAAATGGATTCCCTAGATAATTAAGAAAACTTATACTTGCATTCTTTTTATATATTATTTCATTTTGATAATAATCCAAATATAATGATGAGTAAAATTATCCTATCTAGTTTTAAAATCTTAAATCCACTTTTCACCTACTATATATACCTATACTTTTAAAAATTGATTATTCAGATATATAATAATAATGTATATATTAAAATAGTGGCACTACTCACAATATTTAAAAATAGGTTATTATTCCAATTTGCTTAATATTAAACTTTCTTTAAAAAAGCTAATTAACCTTTTCTTGTGCTGTACTTTAAATACATTTCATCTCAACCGACATAAAAGTGGCTAGATAAAACCTATAAAAAGTGTGTTTCCTTTCCTATTTCGGCCACGGTTTGGAGTAATTAGCTGTATCTTGAACCTAATAATAAGATTAACTAATTCACTTGTAAAGTTAGTTTATTATACTGAATTCTACATAGCCGTAGTAAAACTGCATTTCATCATTACAAAACAAGCGAACAAATCATACAAATTCACTCTTATAAAAGTTTGTCACAAATTTAGAGAATTAAAAAAACGTTTTTATTTATATGTTTTTTTTAGTGAAAAATAAAATGATTCCATTTAGTGATTTCTACTAAAAAATAAGGTCTTTCTATTTATCGATTTTTATTTAAAAATTAATGTTATTCCATTTATTGAAAAATAAAGGGTTTTTATTAGTTATTTTTAAGTAGTCGGTATAATCCCACTACTATCAAATTATATGATATATATAATATTATATATAAATATATATATTATATATATATATATAATAATAGTATATTATATATATATAATTTATATTAATAATATATATAATATTTAATTCTATATATATTATACTATAATATAATATAATATTAATTAATATATATATTTAATATTATATATATATTAATAATATATATATATATATATATATATATATATATAATAAAATCAATATAAGACGAATAAAGTTAATAACCGTAAAATTGATACAGGACCCACCATTTTTGTCTAGAATGTTGTGTCATTAAAAACCAACGATAATTAAATTCGAATATGATTTAGTCGGATAAATCTCGCCGCCCAAACCACAATTTACCCTAACAATTCTTTCCGCGGAGAGTAGATTTCAGATATAACTTTTGCCGATATAACAAGATTGATGTCATAGTTGAGTTAGCTTAAATGAGAGTCTGTGACGATGTAGAATCGGGTAGTATAGCTCTCAATGTCTGCTATCTTTCTTAAGTGCCCTCTGTTTGTAATTCTGTGTGTGAAAATGATGGTGTAGTCTTAATTCGCTCATCCTATGTGAAGTTATAAATGTAAGCAGCGCTTTCACACTATCCTTGTCTCTGTTAGAAATAATATAGTTGTATAAATACTACTACACACTCTTACCAAGAAGGATACCTCTATTCAATTAACCTGCTCCGCATTTGGTACGAAAAAGTTTCATATTCAATATAAAACTGATGTAGTATTGTTCAAGAGAGACAGCCAACACAAGTTTGCGAATTTTAATCTTAACGAGAAAGAGAGTTTAACAATTAGAGGATGCAACGGTAAGTTTTTTAACCACTAGACTCTGTCTATTTATCCGCTATCTTGACAGTTTTCCAAATCTTATGATGGACTCAGTAGTTCGCGCCCGTTCATAATTGCATTGCCACGTTTGGGGGCGCTACGTGAGGGGCTTCTAGGTCATATGTCGACTTCAGGTTAAGCTGTCTAGTTCTGCTCTCTTTCACAGATCGCCCATGGTGAGAGCTTAGCTTGGTAGCTGTAGAAGAAGCGTCTATTAATCTTAGATAGACATATACGGTAATATCCGGTACGTACATTAGAGAAGGCCAATCTACAAATATCATTCTTATATTAGGTAGGGCTAGACTGGATGGGCTAATTAAAGTTTTACTAAGTAGACACAGGATAAATATGTCGATATGCAAAACTTTTGCAAGCTTTTATAATATTTTAAAATAGTGTAATTACATAATTTATTTCAATATAATAATAAATTATTATTACATGTAAAATTTTTTAAGAAATAATATGTATTTATCTATATGAGTAAAATGAAAAAATATTATGTATATATATATATATATATATTTATAATATAAATTATTATTAATATATATTATATATTAATATATATATATATAATATTATAATATTATATATATAATATATTATATTAATTAATATATATATCAATTTTAGAAAAAAAAAAATTATTTTGTGAAAGTAATGTGAAAGTCTACTGAAATCAAAAATCAAGCTTTACTTATATTATATATTATATATCATATTAAATATTAATATATATATATATATAAATATCTATAATATATATATTATATAATATATAATATATATATATATATATATAATATATATATTATATTATAATATAATATATTATATATATATATTAATTAATATTATTATATATTATTATATTTTTATATATTATTTAATTCAATTAGAATAAATAATATTGAAAATAGTAAAATTTCTCTCGTGAGTAGAATATAAAATGTGTTTACATGAATCGTGTTAATAAATTTCGTGTCATAGATCTAATAATAAATTGACTATATTCCAAAAATAAATATGAATATATTCCATAATATTCACATATCTATTATTCGACTATACTCATATATAAATACCACCATCTGTAATTAATTTTTTTTATATTTCCTTTTGATCGCCAATTATCTCGGTTCACTATATGTATAATGAGTGTATTCATGATAGATATACGCGCAGAATGTCAGTGCAAGAATATATATAATATGAATTTCATATGTTTAATAAAAAATCTATTTCCTCGACAATTAAAACAACTACGAGAAGGTGATTTACGAGTAAATTATTTGGCATAACATATATAAATTAGTTGGAGGCCCACGATAATTAAGGCAATATATGAATAATTAATCTCTCGTAAGTTATTGAACATTTAAAGGGCCTGTAAGATACTAGTGATTATACCTTAAAATATATGACTATAAGTTTTCCTTTATTTTTATAAAGGCTCCTAAAACTCATATACTTATATTTTGTACTGGGCCTGAGTCCGCATCGCTCTACTCAAGGTGAGTCGGTTCGAAACATTAAACGTATGTCAGATTACTTAGAGAAAAGAGTATATATATCAAGTAATGTGAGGTAATATTAAAATATAATATATATTTTATTTTATTTATGTGAGTATTAGAATATTATTATACACCTTATATTATTATATCCGAGTATTATAAATTATAATATAACTCCAGTAGAAAAAAATACTCGGTTTAATTTACTGTAATTATACTTGGTCTAGCTTTTACTGTTCTCTACATCTCTACCTTATCCTCCATCCTGCCATTTTCAACCAAAAGGCGTTGTTGTTTTGTGATCATATTGAATATAATATATGTTAGATTTGAGTTAGTTTATATATATATATAGTTTAAATCTGCTCTTCATGCTCGCTTCGCAAGATGCATGTCATACTCTGAAAATATATCTCTACAATATAAAATAAAGGGGCTTACACAGTACACTCTCTCATCTAGATCGCCTTCAAGCGTTGTAGATAGCTTATTGAAATTCTGATAAACCATAGAGGATTCATCGCTTTAGACCAGTGAGGCTATACATTTGGAACATATGCCATATTAACTTAGATGTGATTTTCTCCGTTGCAGATCAACAGTGGAAAATACTACACGTAGAAAAGATATTTTATCAACTAATTCTAACTCATAAATAATTAAGTAAGACATTTACTTACTATTCTTCCCTTTGAACTCTCACTATATACTATATTGTCATTAATACTATACTCATGATTGCTTAGAGTAATTAATATAACTAATTAATATATATGATATTTTTCTATAAGCTTCATAAATATTAATCTTCTTCACGTAACCCTTATAATCTTCTCTTTTACTTCTTCACCCGAATCTCCCTCTTAACACAAATCCTAATGACATCCTCACCCATATTAATAATATTCATCCTATGTATCTATCTAATCTATGAACCAGTCACAATATTCTGTCGAAATATTTATTCTGTATGAAACGTAGCTTGAATATGGCCTTCGATCTATATAATCTTTAATAACTAATCACACCGCTCGTAAATGGAAATATCTAAGGAATGCGTTAATCATAAAAAAAATGTCTTTTAAGTATATCAAATATATATGTATCATCTTCGTCAAACTAAAGGTGTTTAATTAATGCTTAATAGGTGGTAGATGTATCCCTCTCACTCCGTGATAATTTGCATATGCGCTGAAGAAAGATCATTCCCTCTTGTATTAATGATTAGACTATACTATTCATATATTTCATTTCTTATACTATCAATAAGTATTTATCGTGACAGGGATACGCTGCCTTATTCAATAGGTATATATTATATATATATATATCATAATATACTGTCCTCCTATCTAATAATACTCAGTAACTTTACTCAGGCATATCTTATAAACTTCTAAATACCCGATAATCTAAAATAAAATTCTATATATAATTTTTTCATAACATTTAAGTAATAACTTTACTTTTCCCTGTTGAAAATCCAATAATTCTTCTTAGTGATCCTTCTTTATCTCATTTGACTTACATTTTTGCATATTTGTACGAAAACGATATAAATCATCAACTTCTAATAACTTACTTCTTACCTCTTTATATCTACCTATATTATGTGAGGATATATTTTTTTCGACTGCAAATTTCGAATATCGCGTGTTATCATCTATTTCTCGAATAGATATACTGCTGATCACATAATTATTGCTAGTCAGATAATGAGTCTATATAAGATCTAACATGTTAAAGATTTCTCGGTAAAGTAAAATTAACTCCTCTTTCAGTCGCAAGCTATCTTGCCACCATCATATCGTCCCAGAAATGAATCTGACCACTCAAAATGTATTTGTTCTTAAAAAATACTTTACATCTTAAATCTTTATCTTTCTTAACTTAGAAATTTTTTGAAAGCTTGATATTTTTCTTAGTTCTCAAGCAAATATTAATAATAACATATGACTTAAACGGTCCTGATTGTACCCATACGATCAACAATACCAGTGGTATTATTCAAAATATTATTGAGAGCTTCCGTGAATATATGATATCCTGTACCTTATTAGGTATCCATTAACTACTTATACTTATCTTCTTCATTGAGCCTAGTTATCTATGCGTGATGTGAGTGGTAGTGAGTGAGCTCTCTCTAGTTATACTCAAAACGAACGCACCCGTATGCTACATATGACTTGGCACAGAGCGTGAACTGAGATAGCTCTAAATAACCTGTGTATATCTATTACATTTACCATTTGCTTATAGTAATTCTTTAATTTCTTAACAGCGATCTATACTCTAGATAAATACAAATTGCTGTTTCATTGTGCTACTTATACTATATGATGTTCGTCTCTCTCTCTGACGAACCTGAGAAACTATACGCGTTGTGTTGAATTTTTAATATCTATTATGAATTCTCACACAAAATTATTGCTTTATGCTACCATATTAACACTTTAGACTCTCTCTCTATCTTTTTATATATATATATCACTGGCCTTCGTGAATATTCAGTGTATATATCTTTATCTACTGCTGGCGCCTGTAATCACGATGTATATACTAGTTATCATTACTTATACTTTCTCACTTGAGCTATAGTCCCTAATAACACACAAGCCCATTTACATTCTCATTTCTAGTTAGATAGGGGTAATGTATCCTCACCTCGATAAGCATATACTCTGATCATGTGTATCATTCTAGTATGTATGATTTGAGATGCGCATAATCATATATGTAGGTTTTTATAATTACTGGGAGTATCCTATTAAATTATTATACATATCTCACTCATATGAGTATTATACTTCTTATCAGTGGCTGATACAATATCTCATACATACGTTTTCGTTCCTTGATATTTCGAATTTATATAATATCATGATCTGTATATTTTGCTATACTGTAATAATACAGCCTAATTATAAATTTAGAAAGATCTACATATTAATTCTTCTTATTATATAAAGCTCTGTTAAATAAAGGTTGTTAGGTTACTAAGGGTCGCTTCTCCGGAATATTTATAACTTCCTAAAAACTCCAGTGTGTGTCATGAGACTTCTTAAGATAAAGAGCTCTCTCTTGTGTGAGTGAGTGACTATCGAAATAATATAGTCTAGTTCTTAACATATAAATATCTGTGGTTTCATACAGCTCTCTCTCGAATGACTGGTGTATTATATACTCTAAATTCTCGCTCACAGGTTCTTGTGTCAAGATATGTTGCACATATATAACCTTCATGTGCGAGTCACTGAACTAAGTGACATAATGAGTTGTTCTAATCGTCAATGTGACGACTATTCTTACTGAACATCTATTATTGTGAGTTCTACTTGTGTCATCTCTCTCTCTGGAATTTATCAATATCTGACAGTAAATACCCACTGTGAATAGTGCAGACCCCGGACTTTATACAGTGAAGATCCGAAGGTCTTTCTCGGCATCTATAGGTAGGACATCAGTGCCGAGCCGCACTATACCCCCTCCGGGGCCCATGCGCTCCGCACACGCTCCTTTAGGCTCTTTTGTGGGTGTACTCTCTCTCGGTGGGCTCCCTCTCCCTCCATCCCGAGCTCCAAGCCTCTGTGAGTGTAATCGAACTGTACCCTACTCTCTCCGTCTCTCTCCCATCGTGGCTCTGTAGCCCTCCTAACCTCTTATTCTCTAGATCTCGGGGTGACTACCCGCTTAACCTCGAAAGATATATCGTAAGACGCACTCACCGATAATTACTCGATATCACTGTAGTCCGTAAATTAACTCAGCTCATAACTTATTTGTAGACTTGGATTCTCACTCACGCTCTGCTCTCGATAAAGGATCTCTCACCTATCATAAGTGAGTGTGTGTATCGTTATATACCTAAGAGCGATATACTATACTAGTATTTATAGATATAGTGTTATGCATAACGCCTAGCTACCCCTATACTAATAATATAATATTACCATAATAATATATATATACCTCTATCTATACCCTGTTAACAATATATAGTATACTATTATATATTATATTATATATATATTATATAATTTGGGTATATATATATATAATGATTATATATATTTTAATAACCTCTAAACGGAAAAAGTTAAACCAGTCCACAACTGTTTTTGGACTAAATATTAAATACTAAATTGTATATATCTTTGCTACTGTTACATCTTGTTATTCAATAATATAAAAACATTAAATAATAAAAAACTAGCAAACTCCATTCGATGTTTTGTTAAGTGTTGCCAACTCAAAATATTAATCAGAAGGCACTTAGATTATATTTATAAAATTAAAAAGGTCAAAACATGATAATTTGAGGGTGAAAAAAGCAATAGACGCTTTTCAAAAACTAACTGCAAAAACCTTAATACAAAACTTCAAATCTAATTCTTTCGATATATTCAAAATATATAAATTTAATAGTTAATAAATTCCAATATTTAAAGTTAGTGGTAAACACAACACTGTCCAAAAAATTTTACACTTAACTTAAACCATTCATTCTAAAGCACAACTAAATGTTGTCAAAACCTTATAAACACTACACTTATTATCTTAAATTATTCATAATTTCCTAAAATATTATTCCATACATCCTATTATCTGCATATATTTTTCTTGAAGAATCAAACTGACTCCAAATCCTGTACTTCATTGTATCAGGTGACCAAAATATTTTCAGAGGACTTCTACTGAATATCTTATGCTAATAAGTCGAGTAATCAATTAGCTCCAGGTACTCTCGAAAAATATCATTCTAGTAGTTTAAGAGACAAAGAATATATGTATATTCGCTTAGGGTGTTCACGCGCACGAAATTATATAAAGGCCCACCTTTGACACGCCTTATATATTACCTTTTATCTAAGTGTAGTAAATCTGTAATCACAGTCAGAATTACATATATACCTAGAGCTTATTACGCTAACCGGATAGGTGTCCCTCAATATGTGAAATCAATCTTACTAGTTCATAATATAGTGAATGAGGTATGATTACCTTAGTGAGGCCCAGTGTAGCCATCAACTCACTATATCTATCTCACTAAAAATAAACTCACAAAGCCTTACACTTACTATTATGCTCTATTATCTTAAGACCTCATCCGATCATTTGAATTTACCACCTCATTAATAACAAATGAGAGAATTTGTATTTACTGACAGTCTCATCCTATAGTAATTTATCCGGTAATCAGGATATCCGCGATGATCCATGTCACACTCGATATTACTGCGAAAAGCAACAACTACACTACACAAGTATATCTTCCAATTCGTTATCTATGAACTCTCACAGAGATAAAAATTTTCAAGCCGTATACTATTATCCTCCTATTTCCCCATGACCAACTACTATCTCATCAACGTACTTTCATTTTTTATATAATATCCTTTTCATTTTATCATGTATGGACATAACCACATAAACCTACTCTAAAAGTTTAATTTGTATCTTTTAATCATAATTTATTCTCACACCTAAACATAACGCCTACTTAAAGATTGTTCCACTAACCACTTTTGACCTATGCCTATATTCCTCAGGACCTAGTATCTTACCAACTACTATTTACTATTTATACATCAGTGGCAACAACTACCCTACAATTATAATTCCCTATATGGTGTGCCCTATACTTATTTTAACTTCTCACAGGTTACTTGTATACCTAGATGACCCGCGACAAACGCTGATCTCTCTTAATTTCGCGTAAAAACATATCTGTTCTATATATCATGAAACATTTCAGCAGGAAATCATTCTTAAGTGAGTCAAGTCGCTCTCACACTTTTTTTAATTTTATAATTATTTTCTTATAATGTCTCAAATACTCTATAATCTTGATTCTCGCATGACTACTATCTTTAAAAATCATTAACTTCCCTCAACTTTACGCTCGAAGCCGGTGACGGCGGGATCATTCGTAAGCGCGGGTAAGACTGTTCAATACCTCCCGTGTGAAGTAGCGCAGGGTGGTTCAGTATGTAATCCCACGCGCATACCTCTCATAAGACCACAGCACCGGGCGTCTCCGAAGAGAACTCCCATCTCTCCTCCGGAATCCGTCGTGACTATAGACTCCACCTCTGTTGAATTTCCCACCCAGGCACCAGAGCGCACCGAAGAGATACCCTCCAACTTCTCCTGACCTATAACCCTCGTTGCGAGCCACCTCTCATCTGTATTTCTCTTAGATTTTTAAATTATAATTACTCACAAGTGTTTTTGTGCAAAGCTAACCATTATTCTCTCTCATACTTATCTTTCAAAATATAAATGCTCATATCAACTCAATAGGGGGCCATCCTAAAAATATCGTCAAATAAGCAAGGAGGTACAGGACAGCTATCTCTCTGCCTCCTCTCCTGCCGTGGGTCGACAGGTGTGGAAGACTCAATTCACGCCCCCTCGGATAGTGATGGATCTCTCGGGATAACCCCCGCATACATACAGGCTATCATGGGATGTCGCGAGACGTTCCATCCGTAACCATCCTCTCACTGAGGGTAATTAATGAAAACGTCCCCCCTCATGCTCCCTCACCTGTTCTCGGCTTTCTAGATGATCACCCTCACATAAATGGGTGGAATAATTAATTAATTGTAAATTAAATTAATATTATTTTGATGAATTAAAGTCAAAAAAATAAAAAAAAAAAAAAAAATAAAAAAATGTATAAATCCTCATTCCTAGAATATCTCTGCCTGAAATAAATTCCAAATTATAATAATTTTGGGTATTTTAAAGCTGCCGGTTCCTAGTTACATACTGTGAGCATTAAAAAATTCATGTTACCATTGTATAATATATATGTATATATAGAATTATATGAAAGGAAATTGTTTAAAATATTATCCTTTTAGAAATAAATTATTAAAAAGAACAAATTATATAACATGACAAATGCAGTTCCATATTATCAATTTTTTCGTTTGTAGTATCATATTATTATCAAAATAATAATTTATTTATTTAAATATTTCATACCTGTTCTATACTTGCTATTTGTTATAATTTGTATATTAATGTTATATATATGTACACTTATATGTTTTAGTACTCACTAAATATAAATAATATAATATAAAATAATTAGTATTAAGTACTATCATTAACAATATTTTTCTACTGCAAGTTCAAAAAAAAATAAAAGCACACACAACACACCACACACACACACACACAACACACATATACTTTATTACTTGTTTCATCCATCTATCAACTCAACACTAACCACATAAGAACATACATCACGCAATCACACTCAAATATCCAGACGAAATTACCAAAACTTACTAAAATTATTTCATTTTTTTAGGTGGTGATTCAAAGAAGTAAGTATGATCCTATATATGTATATATATATATATATATATATATTTAAATATATTATTAATATATATTATATATATATATATAATATATATATATATATATATATATATAATATATAAATAATATATTATATATATACTTATATATATATATATATAATTATAAATATAATATATTAAATATATATATATATTATATTATATAATATATATATATATAAAATTGATTTGTAAATATAAACACATTGGATATAGTATTATTAATATATATATATTAACCAAGAGATTTCATTTATTAACAACAGTATATATATATATATATTAATCACAAGGTAAAATAAAATAAAATAAACGTATGTACGTTGACACATGGCCTCTAAGTCCAAGGTTTAGATAGGCGCTTGGTAAATTTGTAAATTGACTTATACGGCTTTGGTATTATTTAAAATGTAATTTTTCAAAGATATTTATATATTAAATAACTTAATTAATTAAAAATAAATAAATAAATAAAGCCCCTCACCACCCTTAGCTTACCAAGGTAGTTGATAACTTAAACACAAAGTCGTAATCAATTTCATAAAATTTTAATAAAAAAAACTAAAAGAATCAAACATTTCTCAATCAACCTTAAAGAAGCGTTCATTAAATTCACAAGAACTCAAACAAAAAGACATCATAAAATAAATAAAATATTCGAAAGTAGGCTATATGTACGATTTTAGTAGCACTTTATTTCTTTCAAAATAGTTTATATTCAATTAAATTTTTTAAAATAAAATTATTTAAAACCAATTTAATGATTTTATTAATTAATTTAATAATTAAGTATTTATTTAAAATTAAATTAAAATTTATAATAATTAATAGTTAAAATTCTTATTTTTCTTTTTACATTTGTAATAAGCTTTACACGCTGATTCCAATATGTAATTGGTTTTTCTGTAGTTGTCGTACATTTCGAAATATTGCAGTTATGAAAAAAAAATTTTTTTTTTTTTTTGCTTACATTTTTTTTAAGATAATAGCATTTTTTATATGATCTTTTTTTTCAAAATCAAAGTGCGTACTTTTGAGATATTTCATTTTTTAAATTTATTGTG
Organism: Trachelipus rathkii; assembly: GCA_015478945.1. Lineage (NCBI taxonomy): Eukaryota > Metazoa > Arthropoda > Malacostraca > Isopoda > Trachelipodidae > Trachelipus > Trachelipus rathkii. The sequence goes on along the minus strand of JABUQX010052772.1, from coordinate 768 downwards.
AACATCATTCTCTATGATGATTTTTAAAATAATTATTTACAACACATATATAAGAATATATAATATAATATAATCACATATAACACCATATTATTTTATATGTTTCATATTAACTAGCAACTATGTTATCACACACAAAAAAATCAAAAATACTGACGTCTTATAAACATAACAGGCCTATATATATATATATATTATATATATATAATATATATATATATATATATATATATATATATATATATATATTATATAATAGATGCTTCGTTAGTTGGTATACTTTAACTTACTCGTGTGATATAGTATTCAGTGTCATGTATATATAGGTGATCACGTTAGGTATTAATGTGTAGTTACGGAGTATATTAGTATTACTGTATATATTATTTATTTGTAATACTAATATATGACTTAGTGGTTATAGGTATAGTCATGTGTGTATAGCATGGTGGTCGTTATACTAGTAATATTGGTATTTGTTTACTTACTCACGTTATATTCTGTATTATTACTTAATGATGAGTGTGTATAGTATGCTTGTGATATGATTAATGGGTGAGTATAGTTATAGTTCGGGATATAATATCTTATATTCGTTACGTAATAGTAGTAGTGTATTATGTGTATTTATATGAGGTCAGTTGTTGTATATCATATGTAGTGATCATCGTTATTATATGGGATTTCATTATACTAATATAATTTATGTTGTGTGTATGTGATATCATTGAGTCTATAGTTGTATTTTCATATACGGGATTTATTATA
>JABUQX010052771.1:27500-42355 GCA_015478945.1 Trachelipus rathkii | reverse complement strand
TCAACTGCTTTGTTATCATTTTTTCCCTATATTACTTATCTGGACTGCAGATTGACTTTCCACCCCTCTGGTACTTCGATTTCGTTCAAAGACTTATTGAAATTTAATCTTCAATTTTACTCTCCTCCAGAAGAATTGCGACTATTATGCCATCATTTGCCGAAGCTCTATCATTGATCTCAGAGTCACCTCCAACTCCTCATTGTGATCTCCTCCCCTCTTTATCCTCCCTCCGTTAACGATCCCCTGCTCCTCACCCACCTGGCTTCATCACATTAACAGCTTCTTTGAAATAGCATTTCCGCTTTATCTACCGTTTCCCCGTTGGTGAGTCATCACCACAATGTACCTTGCCTTATCCTTGATATTCGCCACACTTTCCCTCTTTTGATCCTCTATCGTTTTGTCAGTCTAAAAATCCTCTTCTCTGTTTTGCCCTCACACTCTTCCATAAATATCCTTCCCAACCTCTCTTCTTTGCTGCCTTATCTTTATACTCTTCTTTCACTCTCTCTGTTATCTTATCTTTCCTCAAATATTAACTGGGCCCTCTGTCCTATTTAGTGTCTCGGTTCACATACTTCACGGCATCCAGCTAACTGACTTTCCTCTTTATGGCCTCACTTCACTCCTCTAGTCAGACACCGCCTCTGTATCTTTTCCTCGTTCTCCTACCAATCCTTCTAAACAGGGTCCTTCTCTGGCTGCCCCTTTTGCTCTTTCTATGTTTCTCCCCTCATTTCTCGCCGGACTCACATCTAATTGTTCTAGATTCTGACTATAATATTATCATCATATTCACCTTTTCTGATACGTCGCTTCAGATGACCTCCACTTTACACAGCCACATTTTCTACTTTTCTATTATTCTGCAATTGTCTGTCTTCCCTTCAGGTCCGTCACCAATACACCTAATCTATAGATCCGATATTATTATTGACTACTCCAGTGTTCACTTCAATTCTCTAAGTTAACTCTACTCAGGCACGATAGTAATAGTCTTAATAGATCTCGTAATCGAAATTCTATTGCTGATATTGTTGTGTTCCATCTCTATCTTTAGTTTGGGAACCAATCGATTGTGAGGTCCTACTGTTGGAATAAAAAATTATAGAATCTTACCTTCCACCTTCGCTTAAACGAAATACTATTACTTCTCTCCAGCCAATATTTCCTTTATCTTTCATCTATCTCGTTCTCACTTTTCTATCTACCTAATTTTCTTACTTCTCTTCCCCGACTCACTTCGCATTGAAATCTAACAAATAATATAATATCCATATATATATCCTACCTTTATAATATATATTCATATATATATCTAATATATCTATAATTATATATATATAATATATGTCTTATATATCTATAATACTATACACAATACATACAAACTATATATTCTTTCTGCGCTCAAGGACTACGAGTGATATACTTTCCTATCTAACAGTTTGGTTCCACCCAATCAGGAATTACGGATACGAGAACTTGGGCTGGGTGGAGGCGATCATGACATAGTCCAGCATTTGACCGAGGACATATGACACGCTCACGTTGCCTCGTCCAAGTCCCCTCTTTGGATATTCTCCTCTCATTTGGCTATTTATTCCCAGTCTCTTTCGCAAATCAGCTCATACATGCCGGGATCTGTTGTTGATAGGGGGATTCATTCTTCCTTGTTCTGTCAATAGTTGGTATGTGCCTCACGAGGTTCTGTCTATATTCGCTCACACATTCTATTCAGCTGCACTTTCCATTAATGTCTTCTCCCTGGCACTGCACTCTAAAACTCGATCCCTCACTACTGCCGAAGTGATCGCCTGTCAGTTCCTTCACTCCATTATAACAATACCTCATGCTCTTTCTTCTAATCATACTTTCTAGAAATTCTTCTCGGGGGTGGTCCGCTTCACATTTTTCCGCTATCGCTTACTCGCTGATCTGGATGAGACACTTTCCGCCGCGGCCGAATGCGTTGGCTGGTCGCAGGCCCGGTAGGACGATCGTACCGTCGCAAACACATTTAGACCCATATATTAATCTTAAACCACTGCACATTTCTACACAAAATTCCCTCTGCATGATGACTTCTAACTTTCCTTCTTTCGACAGATTCTCTCGTCTTCTGTCGACAATATAACGACATTCTTAGACCCGTTAATAAAACAAAAAAGTGTCATTTTGGAAATAAACTCCAGACTCAACACTGTTTGTCTGTCAGGGCGGCCTCAAAGAAAACTGGGGAAGAGTTCAGTTTAGAAACATGCGACTCGACCTTTTTCCTCTTCACAGCACTTACTGCCGTTATACAATGGGTCTCATCACCGCCCTGTATGGACCATAGAGCACACGCACCACGATGTAGTAACTGCCTTCATCATATCTAGGAGAGGGGCTCAGGTTTCATCCGGCCTTTTAGATAGGGTCGCGTCAAGGGCTAAAAGACTTCATACATTGTCCTGTACTTCTAGATTACTTGACCTCTATCCTTGTGCGCGGCGCGATGTCGGGTGAACTTTATCTTTTTCTATAGGTACTGTCAGTCGGGGGGTGCTCGAGGGAAGCTCTGTCCACTCCGCGGTGCCACCTCCTTTAAGCCGCCCTCGTAGCACAGGGGGTGTTTAACATAGAGTTTTGTGTTATGTTAGCAACTCCAGGACTATCGCTCGGCGGCCTCCTTCTTACCTAACCACCTCTGTTACTGTATGGAATTCTCTTCCAATTTTCTGTGGTCCTACTCGATTAAATCTCCCTCACTTTTAAGCCCCGCGTCTGTGCTCAATTCTGCGTAATTTGCGTTAGTGCAATATTTGTTGAGCCTGTAACACCCCTCATTAATAGGCTTTTGTCCGTGAGCCAGGTGATGATACCTGTATATTAATAGTATATTTATTATTTATATATATATAATTCTATATATATACTATTATATATATATTTATATAATATAGTCTATATATACTATATAATATATATATATTAATATATATATATATATAATATTATAGTATATAAGTGTTAATAACTTTTTTGGGGAAAATGTATCGAGTACGTTATCGATTTTTTTCCGATCCATCTATAGAACAAGCATGTAAGCGATACCGATATCGATTAGCATTTAGGATTGTCTAAAGCGATTACCGATAATCGATACCAATGTACTCATCATACGTATCGCGAATGATGTCTCTAGATACTGACCCATCCTGTATTACTGTATATATATGATTATATATATAATATTAGTATATGCATATATATTTTATATATAATATATATATAGATATATATCATATATTAATATTATATATTATATATTATATATTATATATAAACTATATTTTATATATATACTATATACTATATATACTATACTATTATATATATATATATTATATACTATATATAGTAATAAACTCTGCAAATGGTGTGCACGATACAGAATAACCTCACCATAAATGAGTAACTTTCACGCCTCAGTCCCGATCACTTTCATTGCGGATTAATGTGGCACGAGTATATGGCTCGATGCATGTTGCCTTTATTTCTCCAGTGATCGCTCGGTCTAGGCAGCTTCCATACTTCCCTCATATACCCCACCGTTGCCGACTTCGAGTTTGAAGTGAGGGATGCAGTTCTCTTGACTCCATAAGCGAAATCAAAATCATAACAGAAACTCTGAAACCTACGGGTTCAAAAGCCCTTTTCTTTCCCTGTTGTTTTGCCTTGGTTTGTTGCGCTTTGTTTGGCATAGTATCAAAATTTTCCACCTCTCGCTCTCGCTTCCCCGATATTGTCCTTGGATGGAGGAAGAGTTAGGCACTCGAACTCCAGCGTAACTCATTCTTCTCTGTCCTGCAACTATCAAGCCTAAGCGATAGAGCGCTCATTTTCATTTCGATTGTACACTCAGCAATTACCTCTTACGTTTCACTGTTTATTAATCCTGGAAGACAAGGCTTTTGCTTAGATCAATGTTGGTGAATTTGTGTTCATGCGGATTCACACAAGGGTTCTTAAGCGAGAGTCTTACTTACATAGAACTCGTAGTAGGGAGTTCGCGATACAGCTAACACTTGGTGTTTTAACGCTTTGTTCCCAACTCGTTTTCTTAATTCTTCGCAACGTTTGTTGATATTCCTGTTTTGGGCTTCGCACAATCCTGAAGCTTGGTAAGTTCTTAATTATGATCCTGGACACCAGAGGACCAGGATAGAACAGTTTGAATCATCCTTAGTAGGCTAGATGTTTAATGTGGTAGGAAATGCACCGCGGGCGATTGAGGTAGTGCATCATGTTCTGCAGCACGCTTGTTCTAGCTGGAGAGGTTTTGTTCTGCGGAACTCGTGTATCACTAGTTGCTCCATCTCTTGCGACGCAGTTACCATATCTCTGCAATAGCGTGCCTGTTCTTCGTTCCTCTTCGCACTCAGTTTCGAGCTGGGACATCCACCGAAAGGCTGCACAGAAGAATATTTGCACCGTTATCTGTATGTAATGCAAGACCACCTTAAAGATAAATTTTTTAAATTTAGCTGATTCCTAATTAGTTTGACAGTATAATTTCTTTCACCATATATTTAGTATTTCCATATCTCAATTCCTTACTGACCTTATGGACGTCAATGCAAATTGTTTTGATGAATATCCATACATCATGTAATTGTTGGACTGTGAACTGGTCTAGAAGAACAGATAACTCTCTACAGGCAAGGACAGCTTTATCTCCTTTCAAAGTATTCAAATTAATCAGTGAAACCGGTCATCCCCGACAACGTCCCTGTTTGTTGTTCGCGTCCATCTGTCTGCGACGTTGGCCCATGAGCTGACCTTAATAATGTTTGGTATCATCTTCCCTTGTATGGCATGTGACATTTCAAGGATCCCTCATCCACGTTTTCTTTGGGGGCGGACAGTGGAAATTCAAGGGTTCAGGTAGGGCAGGAATTCCGACCAAAGAGACTCAGGGACTCCACAACGTGTGATAGTCCCATGTCACTGCTGCCACAGGAAATCTAGAAGCAAAGATATTTGAATACAGAATGATATTATAGGTGATTGAAGTAGAGATATTTCAAATTTCGAAATTTTTTAGTGATTCTTTTTCCTTTTTAACCTGTTTAGTTGTCGCACAACCACCCTCTATAGGTTAACCCTGTACTTAACAATTAAAAACTTACTTATATAAAGCAACTCACGAGCTCTCTTTTGTTTAAATATGTTTCGTTCATTAGACTGGGGATTGATGGTTCTGACGCATTTTTTCCTGGGTGTCTACAGGTGTCTGTTGAGCGCTACCGCCGCGCTTGACCTCCTTCATCATGCGCGTTACAAGCCCTTATCGCAAGAAGGCTTGTTCTAAAAAACAGCTTTCAAACTAAATCTTATTCATGTAAATAAAAATATTTGATAAAATATTTAATTGTTTGAATTTTAAAATCAAAAAGCAAAGTAAAATTTAATAGAAAGTTTATTTGGCTGTAAGTTATTTACGATCAAGTAGTGCAATTTCAAGCTATGTGTGTTGAATTAAATGTCAAGGCTGAAAGGATTTTTTATTTACATTGGGAATTCGAGTCCTTTCCACTATGGTACATCGACGCTATTTGCCCTCGATATACTACCTTCTTGTCTCTGGACAGACAAAGTCACTTTGATCAAGCATGTGGTCAGTAGAGTGCTCCAAGTCATCTTGTCTGCTTTTTTTCATGGGAACGGCAGCATCACAATCAATAATTTCAAGAGTTACACCTTGTCGCACCGACTCCTTCACCGATTGCATTCTTTTTCACCTCTAACAACACTATCGATATTCTGTTTTATCCAATTTAAAACCCCAAAGCGCTAAACAAGGCTTTAATCTCTCATCACAACGTAAAAATAAACTTCGTAAATTTGTATAATCAATAATAATAATAATAATATAATATATAAGTAATAATCATAATATATAATATAATAATCATAATAATATTATAATATAATAATACATAATAATCATATAATAAATAATCATAATAATTAAATCAAAATAATAATAATAATAATTAATAATTAATGTATTAATAATAATAATATAATATACTAATAATAATAATAATAATCAATATATATGATTATTTTATTATTGATTATTAGTATTATATTATATTATTATTGATATATATATTATCATTATTATTATTATTGTTATTATTATATGAATAACTATTATATAATATAATAATCATATATAATACTATATCAATATTATATATATATTAAATATATATAATATTGGGTCAGTTATTATATTATTATTATATCAATTATTCTTCATATGTATTATATAAGCAAAATTATTTATGATACGCGTCGCAAACGCAAATCTAATTTAGGATTTTTGCCACTTTTGCGCCGGTTTTAAAAAAAATTGTTAATAGCGCAAATTTTCAATGGATTGTTTAAGAATTTCCGCTGGCAAACGCAAAGCGCACATTCTTTTCACTAAAAGCGCCAAACTTAGCCCGTTTCATTGGCAGCTAATTGGACCCACACCTGAAGGCAAGGTATCACTATCTCTTCGTGATTATCAAATATACAGTTACACTATCTATATCATAATATATAATAATGAATATAGTATATATATAAACGATATTACACTATAAATATATCTATACCTATACACACCATTACCAATTCATTAGCGCATAATAACTCTTATCATCCATAACTAGTTATGAATCATATGATAGTTCAAATATATAGTTTGTATGATCAATATATATCTATCCTCATATAATATATATTACCTATATCATAGTTTCATATATATATTATATTATATATATTATACATAATTATAACATATAATATGATACCCCGGTGCTCGAGTTGACTTTCTAACGGGCTCATCTAGTGTAATATAAATATATAAGAGAAGGTCGAATCGAGACAGAGAGGAGACGGTCGACGAAAGACATGTGACCCTCTGCGTCGAGACGTATCAGCTTAGACGCAGAGACGGAGAGAAGGATGAGCGAGAGTAGACAGGGCAGAGAGAGGGGCGAACAGACCGCCTCTTTTGACTTACTTCTATCGTCACGACTTTTGTTAAATACAGTCTTCTAAAATATTAATTAATACATATTTTGCATGTTTGCTTTATTTACAACAAGGCTTCAAAAATTTATAAGAAATGTCCAAGGGAGCTGCTATGTATATTCCTTCAAATTTAGGATACTTTTAATCATATTTGTATTTTTGATGAGTGAATTCATTGTTCTGATGCCTTCCTCACAAATTAACGCTAACATTTAAGACTATAACATTTTAAAAAAATAAATGTCCTACTGAGGAAAATAGAGCGCCCCTCACCTTTCTCTCTTGCTCTCTCTTCGTCATCTCTCTCTCTCATCCCTCTCTCTCTCTCTCTCTTCTTCTCTCTCTCTCTCTCTCTCTCTCTCTCTCTCCTCTGCTCTCTCTCTATATAATATAATATATTAATATATATTATAAATAATTATATATTATATAATATATATATCACTGATTATATATAATTATATATATTGTATGATATTTTTCTAGTTCATAGTACTCTTATAATATATAATATATATATTATTATTATATTATTAATATTATATTTATATATTATAGAAATTCTCCGAGTAATATTAGCGTATCAGTACCATAGAAGGAAATCTTGTGCAAAGGGAAACATCTGAAATTTTCCTTTGTTTTGTTTTCTAATGTACCTCGTTTTGATTAATAAAAAAAAATATGACAAATGAAAGGAAAAACCTCACCTACTGCACATACCACTCCATTACTATACCCTCATACCCCCCCAGTGTGACTCATTCTATGCCTCGTTATATCTCGACGTTAGGTTTATCTAATGAACTACCTGAACTGTCAAATTAAATATATATAATATTCTTACTATATATATTATAATATATAATTTATATATTATATAATATATATTACGATAAACAAACTATATATTATATATAATACTTTATAGTTCACATTATTACAGAATGTTTCGATCCGTCACCAGTTTTGATTTTTTTAAAATATTCTGCTATATTGTTCACTACCAAATGAATCTTAGAATGCGGACAAGATTCAAAGTTACACGAAATATTTTAATAAATTTTTAAAAATCCATTTAGTATCCAACAAACAATATATTACTTACGTGACGAGTAAACATGGTAAGGTACGACCATGGTATTGCAAACCTATACATTCTGGAATAAACCCATAGTTATTACCCAAGATGTTTAAAACAAAAAAAACAAAAATAATAAAATAAAATAAATAAAAATGAATATGTGTCGAAAATGTACGACATTTAACAGAAATAATCAATTACATATCTAGGAATCGATAGCAATATATTTATAACGTGCTTTTAGATAATAATAGATTAACATATAAAAATTTATAAAATATTTATGATTAATATATATAATTTTATATTAATAAATATAAACATAATTTATAGGTGACTCGAGTCGCGGGGTGAACGAGGAGACGCTTTTTCTACCACACTCCCTCAAAACACAAGAGAGATACCAACATGCCTCTGGCCATCCTAACCTGCATTAGACTCAAAAGAGGTAGTAGGGGTTCGTAAGATCTCGGTAGGTGTGAAATCAAGTACTACCCTGAGTTTCTCATCAGGAAGACCGCAGTAGACCCACGATTCCTATGCTAAGACTTTTCGTTCATCTCTTGATGTTCTTTAGTTCCAAAGTTAAATAAGATTAAAAATTTAACCAATTTAGAATAAAGTATAAGAAATAATTAAAAAGAACAATTACCTTATATATTAATTATATATTTTGATGCAGTGTCTTCATTTTCTAAGTTTCAACTACATATAATTATGGCAGCTTATTATATAGGATAAGTTATACTCATAGAAATGATCATTATTTTTATAAACATAATAAAAAACAATATATAAATAATATTTATAATTACATAAACTGACTTTGCTGAAAGTCATAAGTCAATAACAGGTTCATATATATAGATTATATATATATATAATATATTAATGATTATATTATATTTATTTATTATTATATATATAATATATTTATATATTATATTTATATTGTTAATATTAATTAATTATATAAATAGTATATATATAGAGTATCATATATATATATATTAATATCTTTATTTAAATTTACATAATTAATTAATGGCTCTCGTTGTTTAATATATATATATCCTTTAATATAATTATATATTATATATTATTCGTATAGTGATTGGGATAAAACAATATCTACTAATAAATATTTTTACATAGTCAATATGCCTGAATCACAACTCATTTATATCGTTTATACCTTAGAACCATTTGGATTCTATTACGCTAAAGGAGTAGGATTTCCGAACGGTATATGTTATTATATTATTATTCATATTTATATATTTTTTTATATATAGATATATATATATATATAATATATTATATATATAATATATTATAATATATTATATTTATTATTATAGTTATATTATTTTAATTATATATAGAGATCATATATATTTATAATTATATAATTTATTTAGTACTAATATATATAGTATTATTATTATATATTAGCTATATGCTATCAGACCTAATATTATAATATATATTTATAAATAACCTTATATAAAGTTTATCATTAGTAATTCTTTATTGTTTATAGCTTTGCTAAGATAATATATAGTTATTTATACCTTTATTTTCTGATTTAACCACTGATCAATATCATTTGCATATTTTAAAAAATCTACAATAATAATGAAGTTAATAATAATTTTGAAATTTTGAAATTCTGTATCGTTAATATTACTAATAAAGTAAGTTTTTGCAGCGTGATATTATCACTTATTCTTTGGAGTAACTCCGCTGATCTCTTCATGGATATTTTTTTTTGAATCTGACCATAAGCCGTAACATTAATTACCAATTTTCTGTCCGTTTCGTTAGAGTTAATCCGATATTTTTATTTTAGAGATGATATAATTTGTATCAATATTCCTCATTTCTGAATAGTCTTTCACTTTCCACGGAAAAGGAGGGCGAGGACTTTAAATTTTTTATATGCAAGGACACCCCAAATGCATGAATATGATTCTCTGTATTCCCTGATGCCGACCAATTGTAAGGGCTGTCTGGCCATTTTTAAAGTTCATATTTTTGACTGTATTTCTACTTATTATTCCTCGTTCTTATTGTACATTCGCTGTGCTTTTCCTTCTCTGAAATCATGAGTTTTTTGCTGTTTTTAAAGTCTTCCTTTTCTTCTAAATTCCGCAATCCACCGCTTTTCAAACATGAAGTATACTTAATGTTACTCTTTAGTGTTCCTTTTGTTCGCCTCTTTCTGTTGTAAATAGGGATTGACAGCATTCGCGTTTAAACGTAGTGTGAAACTGTTTGTTGTTTTTAAGTGATGGAATCCATGTTTTTCTTTCCTTCTTTAAGTAATAAACAACGCAGAGAATTTTATGACCTATCATTCTCCATTGAACTATTTTTAGTATATTCCTGCCTTACTGTTCTTTTTTAAACTATATGTCTAATTTACTCAAGGAGATTATTAGTTATTATACGTGTGGATCTACGATAGGGTATAGCAAGCATAGCTAAGATTCTAATTATCAGGAACAGTAAATTACCTGGAATACTTTTTTATACTGCTTATATGTTATATTGATCAATATGTCCGATATACTGTTAGACCGCTAAGTCCCCATTACAATGTCGCTTTTTTCTGACGTCTATTTCTAAAGCAAACTAATGTGACATGCAACTTTTACTCATATAATGTAAGGTTCATTATTAGCCATCTATTTATGTAAAATGTTTAAATTATTCTCTATGTATTGGTATCTCTCAGACTTATCTTATATAATTCGTCCTATGAATATCATTTTACGCATTCTGTTAAGCACGGCATAAAGTTAGCAGGAGTCTAAATATTTTTTTCTAGGTATTTAAACTCTGGGTGTTAATATAGCATAATTGAGCAGTATTGTTGTATCTACCTATATTGATATCTACTCACTGCATCTTGAATATCGTGATCCGATACTTTTGTGTTTTCAAACATTTTTTTGAATATATCATATACATTTAATGTATTGTTTAACCGTAGTCACTCGATAGCTGTTTTTTGATGCTATTGAATTCATCGTTAGTTTTAGAGTACACAATCTTTATGGAATCTTTACCTCTTGGGGTTAACATTATTGATATGCTAGTTTTTAGATTTATTTTGCTTATATCTTGTGCTAATGTCTTGGAGTTATTGCGATAGTGATTAGATATCGACCTTAGCCGGGATTTGTTTTGATTGAGAAATCTACTTCTTTTTTACGTTCCGTTAATAGGATGTTCAAATTTAAATTTATGAAAATCTCCAATGGTGGACCTTGAACAGGTGTACCTTTTTGATGGACAAACTAAACGGGAGTTGTTTGTGTTTTCATGTTAATATTATTTACTGGTTCCTATTAGGCCAGTCATTTGTCGTATTGCGCGAAGAACGAATTTCCTTGCTTGTGTGGTAACTGTACCATGCAAGCTCATGCTTCAGCTAGATGCGTTGATCCTGATAGACCTCATGATTAACGATTTTGTAGGAGACCTGATGTGTGTGATAATTAGCCGGGGATTATTGATTTTTTGAATGATTCCATAACAATATTTTGAGTGGAGCCCCGCCTCTCACCTTCGATTATGGCTTTCATGTGAGTTGTATTTATCCGTTGAATTCGGGTTTTTGCAGCTTTTCCGTAAATAGGCCAGTTACATCCAGATGCTAGTAGTTTGCGAACTAAGCCATTCTCCCTATATACTACCTTAAGCCCTGGACTGCTTAGTTATGGACTAAATTTGCCCTCCACTTATCATTGCAGTGTCTACGGGCCACATATATCAATTTTATATCTAATTCTTTATTTACAGTACTCGTAGTCTAAGGGAAGCATGTTCACCCTCCAAATCATCGGTGGACATCACCCTAGACAACTCTGTGGGGAACTACATTTTCTTGGAGATAAAACATAAAGTTACATTGATCTTACGTGCATCTTGGGTACCCGTATTAGCACGAGATTGGCCCCCGCTCCCCCAAGCTCACGAATATTATTGGCCTTGGAATATAAAATGTGCAAATTTAAGAGGGATAAGCGGAACTGACCATCTAAGAAAATTTATAATTTTGTACACTCGGCGGGCGCAAACAGTGGTCATGTAATTTAGTATTAAGGATTGTTCCCCGTGTGAAATATAAGAGTATACCGACGATAGATTACTCTGATTAACTATATTGTGTCCAGATTTGCTTGCGATATAATCCGTCACTGGAATCTCCTCTCTCGGTTTGTCATCCCTACCCTTACACTATCGGACCTTTTTTGTGTGCCACTCTGTTCCGCATTCCGTGATGTTTTGCTGTTGTCTCGCTCGGAAATGACGCTATTAGGTGGAACACACTCGAAGATCAAAGTTCTATCCTTGGTATCTCATCCTCCCCCCTTTCATATCCTCAAATCTCTCCCCAGCACACCCACCACCTCGGTATCATTTTTTCTCTACTTGCCCTTCTCCCTATGGCCTCTCCCTGATAATGAACTCTAAATGTTACGCTTTATCCTTCCCCATAGGAACCTCTATTAATTTGCGTTTCCGCTTTATGAGGATAACCCTGTCCGTATACTGTAATATAGATAAGATTTTGTGGTGAAATTAAACCTATTAGGAATTTTCCAATTAAGGTAATGTACCGGCATCTTCTTCCCCTATTGAACGCTTTTAGGAACTCATATGAATAATAAATATAACGCCAATATTAGTTATTTAAAGTAAGTTTAAATTCAGTATTTTAAGTATTGTACAGGAATTCTACCCAATGACGCCTAGTTTAGGAACCAATAAAAAAATAACATTGAACATATCCATAAGGTATTGCTGAATTATTTCCTATTACGCCTATATGGAACCAATATACAAAAAATCAAATGTCATTTTAACCTCAATCTGGTAATTCCTAGTTGTTCATTACCGCCATACACCTTCGTTAATATTAGCTCTTGGCATCTCGATTACATTCTGCACTCTCTGTATCCATCCCTATACAGCTCTCATCACGAACTTAGCGATAGTATGCTATAAGATCCTCGCCCCGTCTTTCGCATCACTCTCCTCTCACCGGTGATTGGCATGCCTCGTCGCGCGACGCCGCGCTTCGTTCTTCGCGTTCTCAAGAGGGCGGTCGACTGCATCATGTGGACGGAGACGTAGAGAGTGATAAGTAAGAGTGAATGAGAATAGTAACTTTAAAACGGCAACTGAATCGGTTATATGTTGTAAATAGTAAAAAATCATGGACGATCCATTTGTACTCTTATTCACATAAGACACGATACACGTTTATATAAAATTATCTCAAAAAATAAAATTCCACTTTATAAGGGTATGACTAACATAGGCCCCATTGTCAATATAGGTTTAGATTCTTTTTTTTTTTTTGACTACCTGTTATGCACGATAAATTCGTTATAGTTGTTTTGAGTGTGATAGATATATAACGTATTTCATTTGATACTTCCTCAATATTACAATATTTGATAGTATTATAAACAATGATTCCGTATATTATACTATATATAAGTAATATATTATACTAATATATTACTATATATATACTATATCTATAACTATAATAGCTGTAGTGATGACAGCGTACAAATAGTTATAGTTATGTCTATATATAATTGTATAAGTAAAAATAAGTATATAATGTTATCTCGTAGTTTTCATACTGTTTTATCCGAACCATAATATTCATAGTTTGTATATATATGTAATTGACTGTAGCTGATTCCTTAGTCTCTTTTCTTGATGAGTCAGTTTTATAAAATAAATTAATTTTATATACTATTCCAAATTATAATAGTTAGTCTCTATATATAGATAATAAATTATTTAAATATATATTATTATATATTTAATTATACATTTATTTAATAAATTCAATAACTATAAATATATAATAATAATATAGTACGCAATGTCTCACGTTGCAAGTTCCTCTCAACTCTATATTTTCTTCACCATATATCTATCCTAATTAATTTCTCGCTTTTCGGCTTTTCCACGTAATTTCGCTTCAGCCTTTTCCAAACAAAAACAGTTTTTTTTTATTATTTTATTTCTACCGTATATCCCGATTCTTCCCCGCTAATGATTTTTATATAGTTAGGTATTGACTCACCCCGCGTTTCATAAATAATAGGTTAACCTGATTTTATATGTCATATATTATATATATATAGTTTATCTATTTTATATTTATTTATAATCGGTTTTCGTCTTGTGGGATTAAATTTTGAAAAGTCGACAAGAAGTGCCTGACTGTTTCGTGTTACAAGGTGGCATCTTTGGAAAAAAAGTAGTGTTTGCTGAACCAATTTATGTGGTTAGGGTAATGTAGATTAGAAAAGGTATTTTGAATTATTCTTAGTTGTCCATCTATTTTGTTGGGGTTACAGATGCGAAACGCTCTGAGATTTTGCGATGATACTATTCCCACTTTAGTATATATAAAGTATATAGAAGGTATCTCTCCTATATTCCATAATACTTGTACTTCTTAGTTTGCATCTATGCTTCTCAAGCTATTTCGTCTATGTCTATCAACTTCAACATTTCCCTCCTGCTGGGAACGTGCACTCTATTCAGCTGTGCTGAAGAAGGGAAACCTTTTGTCAGCCATCTAACTATCGTCCTAACCCGTTAACCTCCGTCTTTTCTAAAGCTTTTGAAACTATCATTAACAGGA
>JABUQX010052771.1:17500-25000 GCA_015478945.1 Trachelipus rathkii | reverse complement strand
TATATATATATATATATATATATATATATATATATATATATACTATATATATATATATATAATATATATATATATATATGTATATATATATATATATATATATATATATATACTAATATATATATACTATATATAATATATATATATATATTATAATATATATATATATACTATATATATATATATATATATAAATATATAATATATATTAATTATATTATATATATATGGGCGTATATATAGGGTAGGCCGGGTAGGTAGCTCCTACCAATATTTTTTAGGTTTTAAATAATTGAAATTAAATGTAAAAGTATACTAAATTATTAAAATTTTATATAAAAGTAAAAAAAAGAAGCTATTTTTGCATCATAAATTAAAAGGAAAACAACCATAATAATAATACTATAATAATAATTGAACTTCATTTAGAAATTTCTCGCCTTCCTACTCGATCTTAAAAAGTAAAACCTCTTTACACCGGGCGGGCAGGACAATGCGTCATTTTTACGTCAACTTTATAAGGTAGCGCGGTAGGTCTGTCCTACTATAATAATCGATAAAATAATTGATAATATATATGAAATCTTTCGTTCTCCGTTCTCTTCCCGTAAATATGTGGCTTGTGGTAGTTTCTTTGAAATTTTTGTATCGAATGGGTCTGATTGTTCTGATATTGAATTATTAAATTTTATATAAACTTTATTTAAGTGGTATTTAGCATTATATACATAAAATTAAGTAGAAATATGCATAATGGAGTAAGTGTAGATTTTATATAAAAGAAAAAACGCTTTTAAAACTTATCTATAAAACGGACAGCTCTATTTTAAAAAATGATAGGCATTACTCATTTGGAATGTGATTTAAAATTAGGTATTTGGAAAATATAATGTAAACAAGCTTTCATACAAATAAATAGGTACGTATTATAATTATTAAAATATTGTTTTCGATGTTTTCGTTAGATATATATATATATATATATATAAACCATTTAATGAATCAAATATAACTACTCATTATTATGGACGTATATATAATAATTATATAAAATATATATATATATATATATATATTATATTATATTATATATATATATATATTTATTATATTATATTATATTATACTATATATATATATTATATATATTATAGTATATATATATATTATTAATATTAATATATATATATATTAATTATATATATATATATATAAACTCTGGCCTTACCAAGTGTATGTATTCTTCCAGGTACGCCACTGATATATATATATTATATATATATATATATATATATATATATACTATATATATATATATATATATATACTATATATAGTATATATATATATATATATATATTAGTATATATATTATATAATATAATATTATATATATATTATATATATATATATATATTTGAATGACGAATCGATTAGATAAAAGTAATTTATTATTTACAATATGCAAGTAACATTAAATACTAAACATTTATTTGTCTTCATCAAAATGAAACAATAATAATAATAATAATAATAATAATAATAATAATAATAATAATAATAATAATAATAATAATAATAATAATAATAATAATAATAATAATAATAATAATAATAATAATATAATATAATAATAATAATAATAAAATAACAATAATATAATAATAATAATAATAATAATAATAATAATAATAATAATAATAATAATAATAATAATAATAATAATAATAATAAAACTTGATAATAATAATAATAATAATAATAATATAATAATAATCAAAATAAAAAAAAATATTATTCAAGATAAAAGTTACAATTTTCATCCTTTAATAGAGATACACATAATTTTATAATATTACAATTTCAATAAGCTAATAAATTAGGATGCAATTTCCCTCCTATCTGAAATGGGTCTACTAATTGCAACACAGTGTTGTGTCCTTTGAGCCCCGAATACAATACATTCATTTCTTATATTTCATCATTGTTAATTACAGTTATATTTTGAGCATCAACATACGCTGATGCCTCTTCCTTTCAATAGTAATTTTTCAATGGGTTTTTAATTTACCATATAATAATCGGGCAATTTACATAATGTAACAATATCATTTGTGTGACTATTCCCGATCAGTGTAGTAGCTATGAGTTTTTTCATAACTCAATAATTATGTTACAAAATAATAATTAATACATAATAATAATAATTAATATTATATAATAATCACAATAATAATAATAATAATAATAATAATTAATAATATAATAATAATAATAATAATAATAATAATAATAATAATAATAATAATAATAAATAATAACAATAATAATAATAATAATAATAATAATAATAATAATAATAATAATAATAATAATAATAATAATAATAATAATAATAATAATAATAATAATAATAATAATTAATTAATTAAATAATACTACTAATTAATTTTAAAGCATATCGATAATAATTAGCATAATGATATTAATACCAAGTGACTATCCCAATTTGGATAGTAACTATGAGTTTTTTCATAACTCAATAATTATTACAAAAATAATAATAATAATAATAATAATAATAACAATAAAACAACAAAAATAATTAATAATATTAGTTAATAAAAATTAAAATCAATAATAATAATTAATAATAATAATAATAATAATAATAATAATAACAGAATAATAATAATAATAATAATAATATATAATAATAAAAATAATAATAATAATAATTAATAATATAAATAATAATAAAATAATAATAATATAATAATAATATAATAATAATAACAATAATAATAATAATAATAAAATAATAATATAATAATAAATCATCATAAGAAGATGTGGAAAAATAAGTTAATAATAAAAATTTTAATAATTATCAATATAAGAACATGATAGAATTTAGAAAGAAGAATTTATAATAATAATAATAATAATAATAATAATAATAATAATAATAATAATAATAATAATAATAATAATAATAATAATAATAATAATAATAATAATAATAATAATAAGAATAATTAATAAAAATTAAAATATTAATAATAATAATAATAATAATAATAATAATAACAATAATAATAATAATAATAATAATAATAATTATGCATTTGAATTTTGTAAAAATGTTTTTCCTTTTTCAACATTACAAATTTCAAAAAAAAAAATAAAATAAATCTTAATTAAATAGCAGACAAAAAATTGTGCCCACATTTTCGTTGGCCATAATTAAAAAAAAAAAAAATCTAAATTATAATTATGTCCAATATTAAATAGAAAATGTGCATTGAACAATAACATACATACCAAAGTACTTGGTTAAAAGAAATAAAAATTACTTTGACTAAGACAGATAGTCTTTTTTTTGCAGTTATTGAAAGGTATTGACAGTATTGACAGAGATGGTTTCATCTGAAGATTTGAATACAAAGAACAGAATATAGTAATTGTGGCTATTAAAGGAACCAAGAGAAAGACTAAGTTTATGAAGAAAATATAAAAGGTTGAAAGTTAAGATAAAGTCTAGTATCTGGAATACAAGCCCATACAATTATTTCCATAAAATTGACAGCTTTGATGACAGTCAATGATTTATTGAGAATTATAAAGGATTCAAACAGGTAGGATATAAGCACTAGGGAAAGACCAAAAGGATGTCAATCTTTGAAATCATTAGAAATTATTATTTCGTAGATTTTTAGAAGAGTATAAAATATTTTAATTTGAAGTTGGATAGTCGATGAATTTCGGATAGTAGAACCTGCAGTCATTCTTCATAATAACATTCGTCGAAACCTTCTGCTAATTGAAAAGGTGTTCCTCAAGGATTCAGGGCATGAAAAGTTAACGCTAAGCCAAGAAGAATTGCACCTAATGGACAGGGATGCAATCAGACTAAACTATGTGATTTTTAGCCTTTAAAAAGAATTATGTGAACGTCGGACAGTCAGTTGAGTTATTGCTAAATTAAGATAGAAAAGATATATATGTAGTTTTAGATCGACAGTGAGAGCCAAAGCCATAGGAAAGAGAATGGAAGAAGCAATATTATTAAAATGAGGGCCAAAAAAGTTGTTACATACTTTAAGCCGATATCCTCCTTTGAATGATAATTGAAGGTACAGTGAGCATGTGAGAACGGAGAGTAATATTGTCTAAGTTTGGAAACACTTGTGTTTCTCTGAAAAACAAATGAAATTAAGAGATCTAAATAAAAAAACAAAAAAACAAACTAGAAATAGGATTTTTATAACATGACAAGTTACTTAAAGCATATCGCTGATCGTGCGTTAATGTTTGCAGAAAATTATTCAATAACTACAATTTTATCACTCGAGAGAACAAAGCACTTTCAAAGAGTGTTGATAAACTGCCAAGTAGATTAAATACATTATTTAGCTGAATAGTTCCCCCAAATGTAGCTCCAAAGGTTTACTAACTCACCCCATCTCTTTGGTATGATTGAAAATATTTGAAATGGATCTATAGCTTAGTTCGGGAAGTTCATTAATAAACCGAAAATGATTGCAGACCCTTGGATATATATAATTATATAAAATATATATAATATTTATATATATTTATATTAATTTATATATATATATATATATATATATTATATATATATATATATATATATATAATATATATATATATTATATTGTTAAAGAAAGAAACATATAATTGAGGAGAGTAGAATATAACTGCCTCTCTGGGATGAACCACCGCATGTTTGCGCGTGAGGACAATATGCCGGTGCTATATATGATTGAGCCATCCTCCAACCCAAAACAAGTTTGGATCAAGAACAAGTTATAAAGCAACCGAGGTCCCGTCAAGGCGACATCACCAGGGTCCAGCCTGTCCTATCTCTCGTTCTTTATATTTTTAGATGTTAAATATTGCTTAATAATCGCAATTATATAAGATGTAAAAGAAAGAACATATAATGTGCAGGTATTGGAATTAACTGCCTTCCTGGGATTGAAACCACCAGCATGTTGCGCGCTGAGGGCAATAGCCCGTGCTATATGATTGACCATCCTCCAAACCAAAAAAAGTTGGATTCAAGAACAATTATAAAGCAACCGAAGTTCCCGTCAAGGCGACATCCCAGGTGTCCAGCCTGTCCTATCTCTCGTTCTTTATATATTTAGATGTTAAATATTGCATAATAATCGCAATAATATAAGATGTTAAAGAAAGAACATATAATGAGAACGGTAAAGAATTAAACTGCCTTCTCTGGATTGAACCACCGCACATTGAAGAAGCGAACTCACATCAGGAACTTCGAATATAGAACGAATACGAACTGGCCCAATCAGTGTTCCTACATGTCCGTCCCATTTAAGCAACTGAATACTCCCCCATCGACCAATGTTTTAAGGTACTGAATATGGCCCCGTTCGTCGAATCAAGGGACGAAATGGACGCATACATCCAACGTTTTGAGAGCTATGCGACATCTTCAAATTGGGATCGCAGTTTATGGCCTCTCTATTTAAGTGCGCTTCTAACTGTCAGTCTATAGCAAGTTGCCTCCCAACTTAGCTAATGGTTTTTCTAGCTTAAAGGAAGCCATCCTTATTCAATTTAATATGACGAAGATGGTATATATTGCTAAGTTTAAGGCAAGCCAAGCCCAAAACAGATTGAGGCCCATTACATTTACTGATCGGATTTAAATCGTATTTGTCAGGTGGTGTGAAATCTCTCCAAGCTTTCAGCCAAGAATTATTCAGGTTTACCGATCTTAGGTGGTTGATCAATTTTCTCACCTGTTGCCCAAGGACTTAGCTGTTCATCTAAGAGAGGTAGGACTCTCTAGTTTAAACGACATCGCTTCTCGCGCGGATAGATTTCTTCAAGCAAAGGGTAAGAACCTTTGTACCAAAAGGGAAGACTTGAACCCTTATGTGACATCTGACAATAACGAGGAAATACAAAGTCATAACACTCAACCCCAACACACCAAAGTCTGTGGAATATGCCACAAAGGCGGCCACGATTCCAGCGCTTGTTATTCTGCCCAAAATGGAAACAACAGATTTCCACGTAATCGGCATTATTATGATAATAAGTTTAACCGCGATAACAAGACAGCGGAGAGAAGATGGCACGCCCCAAGGAAAGAAATACACAATGCTGCCGTTACAATTGATAATCCTATTAACAAAGGGGATTTTGCAGCGGCATGTCAAATTGTGGAAGACGATGAGTGTGTTGACGTGAGTAAAATGGTAAAGGACGGCATGTTGCACGTCAATGGAAAATCAATCCCCGTTATATCCATGTCATGTCAGGATGATTCAAACGTCAGACATTCCCTCATGCCTGTTACGAACGGTTCTATAAATGGCATTGACGTATCAGTACTTCGTGATACAGGGTGTAGTGGCGTAATTGCGAGAAAGAAGTTTGTGAAAAACCATCAATTCACAGGCAAGATTAGAAAAATGCTTCTAATTGATAACACCCTTAGGACAGCCCCTGAAGCAAGAATTTGGATTCGCACTCCGTTCTATACGGGGTACGTCGAAGCTTTATGTCTGAACGATGCGTTGTATGATTTAACATTGGGAAATATCCCAGGCGCGCTAGGTCCGGAGACAATAGGGTTCGGAAATAATGATAAAATTGATACCGACAAGGACACATCCATTGTCGAAGTTACTTATGAAGCTGAAAATGCTATTGAAAATAATAATGATAAAATTGATACCGACGTGGACACAACCATTGTCGAAGTTATTTATGAAGCTGAAAATGCTATTGAAAAAAATAATGATAAAATTGATGTCGGCAAGGACACATCCGTCGCCGAAAAAACTCATGAAACTGAAACTGCTACAAAAGATAGTAAGACAGTGGAAAATCTGAATGGAAATCTCCCATTCCAAAATCAAGAAGACTCCTCAAATTCAGGCTGTTTTGAAGCCAGTGTTAATGAGGCAATAAAGTCTGAGATGACGGCGAAGACGCCTGAGAATAGTAATTGTAGAATCGATGCGGCATATCATTCGTTGAGATTAAGGTCAGACAAAGACCGGTGCTTTGATGTCGGGAAAAATAAACCAATCAAGCCCCAAAAGACAGATCCCACTTTGGGAAGAATCAACGATAAGTTTGTGAAAGCCGACAAGAGATCTAAAAATGAAAATGAAATTGATGAAATCGATGCAGCAATCAAAGTTGCATGCATGATGGATTCTAAACAAAAGAAACCTCAAGTTCAGGTTAAGGAGGTGAAGAGTTGTTCGTCGCTTATTGCTGTAACCTGTTCCCCAGAAAATTCTGATGGGAAATTTAAGAAGATTAATTTTGAAACAGCTCATTTGCGTCGAGAAAACAAATTCAAATTTGAGAACTCTCGGAAAAAGGAGAAGTTCAATAAAAGCTTGAAAACGTCGGAAGGACGAAGTGCGAAAGTCACTTTGTCTGAACGTTGGATTGGATGCCCTCTCAATAATGCTGCTGTCC
>JABUQX010052771.1:0-7500 GCA_015478945.1 Trachelipus rathkii | reverse complement strand
GGATAATTTTGATGTCAGGACTCAAATAATTTCTTTATAGATGAAGAGTATGGTTCAGTGTATGTTTTTCTTTTTAAAATTTTTTTAAGATCGTGAAACATTTTGCTAGTAATCTTTTTTTTTTGAAGAGTTCCTATTTAACTACACTAGAAAATAAAATTATTTGATCTGCAATCTAATCTTAAAAGCTACGAGTTAAAAAAATGCTTTGAAATTATCATATTCGGGAAAAATATTCAATATATTAAAAAAATGTGTTGTGAATATGTCTATAAAGTGTTCAAATATTAAAAAATATTGTTTGTGAATTTTTATTCTTTTTTGGATACACATACATATGCGAAATAGTTTTTTTTCATTATTTAAAATCTAATGAAGACAAGATCATCGTCTCTAACATAAAGGATTCCCATTCAGAGGATTCACAAGATCATTCTCTGATTATGTACGCCACTAGAACGCTGTAGCAGATTAGTACATATACCCCACAATGAACGCCTGGTAGCCGATATGAAAAAGACCAGTCTTCATCAATGAAAAAAATTTTTAGTTATTAGTTATCCTTTTACGAATTATGTAAATATGTATACCCGAAATGAATGCACATTTACTGTATATCTTTTAATCATGCGCGTAGATTTTCTTCAAGTATAAAATTTTTATTACCAATTAATACGATAAGAAAATTTTTTAAACTTTATCTCTATCTCTCCCTCATTTCGTTGAAAGCTGAAAGGCAGCTTAGGAATAATTGTTTATTTAAAGTTCGATCCAAATAGCAAAAACGTTCCAACCCATGTTTATTAAAATGGATAGAAGAGACCGCAAAAATAATGCCTAGAGACCAAATCCCTATACAATGCACCAAACATTATAAACTTTGGCAGTACATTTACAATCATTTTTGTGACAAGAAGCAAGTAAAATCTGTTTCTTGTAGGCCGTGTTCGTTCATTCGTGTTCTTCACATCAGCCGTAAAAACTGCGGATTTATTTTACCACTTGTAATGAACCCTAGGTGAGATAGGGATTTTGTTCCTTGTCATGAAGTTAGCATTATGTAACCAACAGTATTAAATGTATTGCATAGAGGTACTCGAGTGAGGTGCTCTCTCTGCGCACTTTCCGTCTCAGCAGTCTATTTCTCTAAGATTTTCCTTCACAAAAAATTTTTTTGAGCTGGTTCCCGCCAACAAAAGATAACAAATTGATTTGATTTTAGTCTGTAATCGTTGGTCACAAATTTGAAAAACTTCCTAAATTACTTCACTAACACTACCATTATATATATATATATAATATATATATAGTTATATAGTTATATAGTTATATATATATATATATATATACTATTTATATATATATTAATGTATGAAAGTAACGTGCAATAAACCGCAGCTTAAATTTGTATAAATATTATACCCCCAAATGTATTTTCACCATACTAGGATACGATCCTGGACCATAGCAGGTATGAGCGTGCATTGTGTTGGACCACTACGCTACGACGGAGACAAAGAGAAACGGAGAATACTTCTACTGTCCAAGAAGAGCATTACTAAGCGTAGTGCGAGTCGTGATGTATACGTTAGTAATGCTCTTCTATGACAGGGACAAGTATTCTTGGTCGCTATCTGGTCTCGTCGAGCGTAGTGTCAATTTACACATGGCTACGACTCGATCTGCTAAGTCCAGGATCGATCCTAGTATGGTGAAAAACATTTGGGAGTCATAATATTTATAAATAATATATTAAATTATAACATATAAAGAGGAATTAAATTAATACAAAAATATAATAATAATTAATAATATATAAATATTATATATATATATATATATGCATAATTTGACACCAGCAACACTTTAGTAGTATCCAAACAATATCTTCCTTGGGAGATGAATTATTAGAGTGGAGGGTCCAGGGATTATGTCCAAACATTAGCCAAATCTTAACCCTTTAAAGGTTTACTTGCGGTAACATCTTAAGATCCTAGTGAAATAAAACCCTGTTCTGATGATATGGCTGCTAAGGCTTCCTTAGCTGAGTCGGTAAAACGCTGTTCTCGCATAACCTATGTCCCGGATCGAGCCTTAGTTGATCGGGAAGTAAAACCAAGTCTATGTTGTGTGGGATAATCACCCACACAGCTTAGATTATTCGAAACTGATAAGCCAAAGATGCCAGTCATGTTAGGGGACATATGCTCCTTCGAGGACTAATAGGAACAAAGCTAAAAAGCATGATGGAATAATTCACTGCAAAATTCTTTCCAACGAACAGTTGAGACAAGTGACAAAAATGTCAAAGCAGAATTCTCAACTACAAAATATACATTATTAGTTTTGTTATTAGAAAGAAGCTTCATCAATTTATTTTCAAAATACAAGAAAATTAGTTGAAAAATCGTAGGAGATTTGTCACTTTTCGTTGGAACATTATTTGTAGCTTTCTGCATTATGGTAGAGCTTCTAACGGACCAGGAAAAATTGGTTATTTACCTGAAGAGGGAATTTGATAAATAACTAGTTGGCGAAAAAGAATTAACTGATTGATCGATAACTTAATGTTAGAATAAAGGAAAAAATCATTGACTCTTTATATCAATTTTAATTATGATATTTTGATTAAATATTTATTTTTACTGTTATCACAAAAGGTAAATGGAAAAATAGTTAACATTTCATTTACTTATTTGTTTTTTATATATAAAAATCAAAAGATATATAAAAAAAAAAAAATATATCTATTTCGTTATTAAAAAAAAAAAAATCTCCCTTAAATTCCGCTTTTTATCAATATTGAAAACTAAAAGAAAATAGCTAACCCTTGACTATTTTTGTATCATCCTAAAACCACAGAAGGTTAAGCTGACACTAAACAATCACGAATTAAAAATTGCTAGATTTGTACCCCCCGGGTATTGCCAAATTCGAGACGTGGAGCTTTTGTGTACATTTCTTCTTTGGATCCGCGTATGGCAAATTAAAACATGGTGTCTTTGTACAAGTTCAGTTAATCTCGCCACCGTTATGCACTACGCTATGAATGCTGTTCACTTTTTCCCTCAATTCTAAGTAAATATTAGTATAAATTTGTGTTGCTACAACACAGATATAAACACTTTAGTTTCCTAACTAGTGAGTGTTACAAAGGAATTTTTATTCAATTTAAAGTATGAAATCATTGGGTTTGGTAAAAATAAATTATTTGATTGATAGATAACCTGATAAAAAATTCCTGACGATTTTAAATGGATCTATTTTTCTAATAACTTTTAAATCTCTAGAGTTATGTGGCTGTTGAAACTCTTCCGTAGGCCTGGCAGTAACTTTCGAGAGCAGAGTCAGCAAATTTTTCGAAGTATCATCGCCTGCAGTTTGTCACGAGGGTAATATTTTGAACATCTACTGTGATTTGCAAGGAAATCGCTATGACATATGATTACTTGTTTCATATCGGTCTTAATTTGTGTTATATTTCAAAACAATTCATTTATATAATAGATATATATATTATTATATATATAGATTATATATATTAATATATATATATATATATATATATATATATAATATATATATATTATATATATATATATATAATATTATATATATATATATATATATATACTAAATATATTTATTATATATATATATTAATATAATATATATATATATATACTATATATATATATATATATATATAATATATATACTATATATTATAATAATATATATATATACTATATTATATATATTATATTATATAATTATAATATTAGAGAGAAAGAAAGAGAGAGAACAAAGAGAGAGAGACAGACAGAGAGAGAGATGAGAGGAGAGAGAGAGAGAGGAGACGAAGAGAGACCTTAATATAACCCCACAGGTAAGCAATTTATTTTTTGAAAACTTAAAAATTAAATTTAAAACCATGAGCTTTGTGAATTGTTTCCATTTCAACTTCCGTGATATACATAAAAAGGATGAAAATAAATTGAAAAAATAGAAAAAGGAGGCCCTCTCAATTCTCTTCATTAAAAATAACTCTAGATATCAATGATTTCTTTCATACCCCCGAATTGCTACTTGTAGAATAATTTTAGGCATTTGTAATAAGATTTTGAATTTTTTTTTTTTTTTTTTTTTGAGTTTTAGAATTCAAAATGTTGGAATTAAGACCAAAATTTCTAAAAATAAGATATTGAGAAGAAGGAAAAGAAAAAGGAAAAAGTAAGTTTTTTTATTAAATTTCCAATTATTTATTGGTTGCTTAGATTTAATAAAAAATTTTTTCAAATGTAAACTTTGAATAGAGAGAATTGTAAATAAATTAACTCATTTTAAGAAGCAACGGTTTAGTCTTGATTATTCAGCAAAATTGTCTCAAAAAGTTTTTAATTTCCTTATTTAAAAGCTAGGCATATACTCAGACACTTGCTGTCAATTATTGTGTAGACAGACACTAGTGCCAAAAAGCATACACACGGCATGCAAGTTTTTCCCAGACTCGACACTGAAATCACCGCGACTTTCAGAGTAAAAGGTGTCCATACTAAAACTAGCGACGTTTTTACACATTATTCAGTTCAATATATCGACGACCGACTTATTGTGGGAGCGATTTTTTTTAATTTACTCCAGGAATCAGACAAAACTGTTTGTTCAAAAAAATATCTAAGTAAAATGACGCATCTTTCCAACAATATATGCCTTTGATAATTTTTCGTATTGATAGGAAGAATAGATATAAAAAGTTATCCTCAAAAAAACATTCCTAAATTTTTTTTCCCTACAGTAGGGATTGTCGGGTATTGGTGGCAGGTATCAAAACTACTAAAAAAGAATTTTTGAAAATATACCCATCTACATATAGTTCAGGTTTCAGGTCAATTCGTCTGTGATTTTTGACTGATATTTTCTGCGATCTACTCCACGGCCTAGTTGATAAATATTTTCAAAACTCATTTGTGATACAAACTGAAAAACCAGCCCGTAATCGACGTTTTAGAGTTTATTAATGCTGCATTTTGCACTTTGTTTGGTCGAAATTAGATGAAAATTAAGAAAATTAAACCAAAACTTCAAAATCTATCTCAGTAGCATGTAATCACGAATGGTCGCTTATATATATTATAATGACTATATAATATATATATTACTATATATATATATATATATATATATATAATATATAATATATATTATATATATATAAAGATAATGTATTTATTCACAAATTAAATACTCTACTATTTTCCCATATATACACAAGTATATAAATATATAAAACTTTCAATATTAATGTAATTAAATATATGAGATAAAATATAGGTCTGTAGATGAGTTTACAGTTTAGGAATTCTGCAATATTTTTAATAAAAATGTTTAGTATGAAATAAAAATGAATGACTCATAGTATATTTGAAATGAAATTCTTTGAATAGTTTACATTGATATCATATTTTTTGTTCGCGCGGAAATATTGCGCCTGCGGGCGCACGCGGCGGGCGGGTACGCGGAAATATTGCGCCTGCGGGCGCACGCGGCGGCGGTTACGCGGAAATATTGCGCCTGCGGGCGCACGCGGCGGGCGGGAACGCGGCTGGGTTGGCTGTCTTTGCGCGGAGGGCGCACGCTGCGCCCTGCTTCTTACGGTGATTGGGAACCATCAAAGATGAACAATCAATAAATCTGAGTCGTCAAAGATGAACTATCAAAGATGAACCGGCAAAGATGACTTCATCAAAGATGAACCATCAATATAGCTGGTATCAAAGACGACGTCATCAATCCATCAAAGTTAAGGCATCAATGCTGAGGCATCAATGCTGAGGCATCAAAGTTGAGGCATCAAAGTTGCGGCATCAAAATATCGAGTGTGTGAGTTAATTTTCGGACTATCTTGTGTGTGTGTGTGTGTGTGTGTGCTGTGTGTGTGTGTGTGTGTGTGAGTAAGTGTATATGGGCTAGTGTAAGTGTCTATGGCTAGTGTAAGCGCTTATAAGTCTATGAGTATAGAAAAATACTAACTTCCATAGTAGAAAGCATCCGCAACTTGTAATATACACCAATCGATTCCGCATACCTTATAACCTAGGGGTAGACACCAATATTGGGGCTATTCGGGGCTCAGGGGAGGCTAGAAAAGGCTTGAAAAAAGTGGCACTCAGTTGGCACTATGTGGCACTCACTTGGCACTATGTGGCACTCACACTTTTTGGCAATCTCATTGTCACTCACTTGGCAACTCATAGGCACTTCAGTGGCACTCACTTGGCACCCACCTGGCACTCACCTGGCAGCTCATCTAATACTTATAGAACAATCTAATAGAACACTCCCTAGATTACTCCTACGTTGATTGGAACCATTCAAAGTGAACCATCCAATTAAATCTGATCATCAAGATGAACCGATAAAGGATTGACGTCATCAATAGATGACCATCAACAAGGTGATGCAAAATCCAAAGCTGGGGCATTTAAAGTGAACGGCATCAAAGTTGGGCATCAAAATTGAGCTCAAGCTGAGGCCATCAAAATTGTACCGTAGTAGAATACAGAAAGGGCCTGACCGAAAAATTTGGGAGTTCTCAAATTGCACCCTGGAACCAAAGGGTTGTCGAAAACATTAGTAGGTTTGCCGAAACTTAGGGATTGGCCAAAATTAGTGGCCAAAATTGACCCATGGGAGACCAAAGGGTTGGGACGAAATATCATGTTCAAACAAGGTTAAGACATCAAAAGGGCTAAGCCCCTAACGGAAGGACAAAAAATTACCGTGGGCCAAAATTGACCCAATGGATATGGGACGAAGGTCAAGGCGCGAATATCATGGTCAACAAGGTAAAGCATCAAAAAAGGGCTCTAAAGCCCTCAAAGGGTGCCAAAATACCGTGGGCCAAAAATGACCCATGGAAGACCCAAATGGATTTGGTCAAAAAATTAGGGTCTGGGTACGCTACAAGGTTGTACGCAACCGTTTGCCGCAACCCTTCTTCGAAGGGTGCCAAAAATTTGGGTTGCCGAAAAAATTAGGGTTGCCAAAAAAATTAGGGTTTCCCCAAAAATTACGGTTGCCAAAAAATTTAGCTGTTGCCAAAATTGTACGCGTAGAAATAACAAAAGGGTTCGCCGAAAACATTTGGTTCTCAAAAAGGTCAAGGGCCCAAAAAGGTAAAGGCCAAAAGGTCAAGGCCCCAAAAAGGTCAAGGCCCAAATCTAAAAAGGTCAAGTCAGGTAAAAATTTGGGCCAAAAGGTCAGGTGGGTTTTGTTTCGTCGCGTCAGGGATGAGTTTTTGGGTTTTGGTGGGTATTAGGCCTCGGGAATCCATCCCGATACTATTTATTAGTATTATTATTATTATTAATTATTATTATTACTTATTATTATTATATTATTATTATATTATTATATTTATTATTATTATTATTATTATATTATTATTACTATTATTATTATATTATTATCATTATTATCAATTATTTATTATTATTA
>JABUQX010052770.1:50000-68410 GCA_015478945.1 Trachelipus rathkii | reverse complement strand
TGCGCCTGCGGGCGCACGTGCGCGGGCGTGACGCGGAAATATTGCGCCTGCGGCGCACGCGGTGGTCGGGACGCGGCGGGACCGCGGGGTTGGCTGCCTTTGCGCCTTTGCGGGTGGGGCTCATGGTGAGCCCTGGTCGTTAGCTTATGAACTAGGGGGAAAAACACTCCGACCAATCACAAGTAAGGAAAACATTTCCTTCTTACCTGCTAAGAAGGAAATGTGCCAGATTTTGCAGTTGAAAAATTTATAAAATAATAATAACATATGATTCTTGTCTATACTGAAACTTTGACCTGGAATTAGAATAATTAGCGTCTACAAAAAGGCGTCATCACCAACTCGTGAGGCAACAGACGCTCACCACACCCACCACATTTTACAGAAAAAGCAGTTTGAAATATATTTGACCTGGATTAGGCTTAAATCACCCCGGATACAAAAAGGATTATCCTAACTTTAGAGAAATATTTATTTCAACCACATTTTAACAGAGAGAGTCAGTTTCGTTACTTAGGAGTGCGGAGTTTTTGTGTTTCTCGTGATGGATTGTCAGAAATAATAGATTAATAATAATATAATTAAAGAAAATCGAATTATTTAAAAAACTTTGAAAATATTTTTTACGTAAACATCGAGTGAAAATATAATGTAAGCTGAATAATTGTATTTTTAAATAAAAACTTTAGATTTGATTTTAATAAAATACATCTTATGTTAGACCAGAGAAGAACTTATTTTGTTATTTTATACTTATTACATGGCTAAAAGATGTGTAAAGCAGTAGTCAATACAGAACAAAACGTGGCCATAGCTTGATGTAGAGCGGGTTGCTAGCGGCTGACCTTACTATTTACTGATTTATTGCTTAAGTGTATTAAAATATCATGTTTTTAATGAAAATTTCATAAATTTTAGTAAAATTATTTTAAAACTTGGAATAGTATAACCATAATAAACAAAAGTCATTTACAGTGTAATAATAAACTTTGTTTTCAACATCTTATTTATATAGAAGTTTGTAATAAACTTGAAATAATTTTAGTTATATTGAATGAGTAATATAAATGTGCACTTATTTGTACAGTAAATGTTTTAATAAATTAATACGTCATATGTGTAATGTGTGTGTGTGTGGTGTGTTGTGTGGTGTGTTGTTAAATCGGTGTGCGAGTGTAAGTAAATGCTGTGTGTGCTGTAAGTAATATCTGTGTTGGGAGTGTAAGTAAATCTGTGTGGTGTAATGTACAATCTGTTGTGTGAGTGTAAGTTGTAAATGTAAGGTCGTCTATGGATAATGAAGAGTGCCATAGTGAATTGTGATATAAGTATCATAGTTTGAATTGTGTATAAGTGAAGTGATTGTGTGTGTGTGTTGTGGTGTGTGTGTGTGTGCATGTCTATAGTTAAATGTAAGTGTCATAGTGACTGTGTGTATAAGTGTAGTGTGTTGCGTCATGTGTGTGTTGTGTTGTGTGGTGTTGTGTTGTGTGTGTGTGGTTTCTAAATAATAATAACAATAATGCCTGAAATATAAAATACCACTAAGTATAATAAAAATAAAAAAAAATAATAAAAATAATAAAAAATAAAATTCAAAAATATATAATGAATAAAAAGTATTAAACAAAATTAAAAAACTAAGTAATAAATATCTAAAACTAAATAAAACATGTGAGTTAAAGGAGTAAAGCAGAGAGTTAAAGCCGTAAAGCAGTGAGTTAAAGCAGTAAAACAAACATGAGTTAAAGCAGTAAAAACATGCAGTTAAGCAGTAAAGCCAGTAAAACAAAAGCATCCTAATCCCCCCTTGGTGTTAGTAACACCTCTATTGAGTTTACTTATTTACTGCTTTAAAGTATGTATGTAACGTTAATAAATATATGAGTAAAGCAGTAAAACATATAAGTTAAAAGCAGTAAAACATGAGTTTTAAAGCAGTAAAACATGAGTTAAGCAAGTTAAAGCAGTTAAAACAAAAGCATACTATACCCCCCCTTTGTGTCTAGGTAACACCTCTATTGATTCTATTGATTTACCGTTTAAGGTATGTAATGCCCTAATAAATATGTGAGTAATTTAAAGCAGTAAAACTTATAAATTAAGCCAGTATAAACATTAGTGAAAGCAGTTTAAAACATGACGTTAAAGCAGCCTAAAGCAAGTAACAAAAGCCCCTGGCTAATCCCCCAGGCTGTTAGGTAACACTCTATTGATTTACTTATTTACTGCTGTAGAGGCTAGTAATGTTAATGTTTTTAATAATAATTTCCTTACAGTTGTAGTAAAATAAAGTGATTATATATACTAGACAATATTTGTGTTTAACATACAATTTTAAAAATTCACTAAAATAAAAAGTATTGAAGCTAAAAAGTATTAAGTAAAAAACAATGAATTAAATACTATTTATTAAGATTCTGCTATAGTTACAGTTTTAGGTTCGCGAAAATGTTCTTTAATAAAAAAATGTTTAAGATTGAAATAAAAATGAAGGCCCGATAGGGTATTTATGATTTGCGAGAAATTCTTACTAATTTTAAGTTTCAAATTAAAAAGAATGACTTACTGTATATATTACTTTCATTCGCGCGGCGGGTCGCACCTACGGGTGCGGATCCTCCATCCTTTGCGGGGAGGGGGCTTGCTGCGCCTGGTCTGTGGCGCTTATTGATCTAGAGTAGACAAAGATGTATCGACTAAAATGTCTGAATTCATCATATAGGATGGTTCAAAGATGACCTTCATCAAAGATGAGTAGCAACAAAATTGTACGAGCTTCGAGTGTAAGGAGTGTAAGTGAACCTGTTCAGCCACAGATCCCCTACCAGAGTCTAGGCATCAGTTACCTGATGGCCAAGGCTGGGTGAGCTAGTGCAGTGTAGCGATAGGTGGTATGCGGTGTAGGCTAGGTGTATGGTGTACGCTAGAAGCTGTGTGTAGAGCAGGTGGTAGTGTTAGGTAGGTGTAGTGTAGGTAGGTGTTAAGGCTTAGGGTTACGTTAGGTTAGTGTGTAGATATGCCGTAGCGTTAGGTTAAGTTAGGTGTAGGTTAGTTTTTAGGTTATGGTATCCTGCCAAGGCAAGGCCGAAATATGCATGGTCAAACAAGTTAAGATACAAAAAGGCTATGCCGCTAAAGGAAGGACAAAAATTACCGGGGCAAAATTGACCCAGTGGTGTCTGTCCGCCAGGGTGTGTAGTGTGTGCGTACGCCACGTTGTAGATTGTATCGAAATATCAAGAAATAGGGCTAAGCCCCCTGAAGATGAAGACAAAAAATTCACCCTGGGGCTTCATGAGCACCGCTATCATATATATATATATAGTCATTACTTATATACTATATATATATAAATGATATGATATATATATATTATACTACATATATATATATGGATAACTCACTATATACTATATATAAGTATATATATTATATATATATATATATATATATATATAATATAGTATAATATAATTTATATAATATATATCATTGATATTATATCAAACATTAATTATTAATTAGTTGATTATTATTCATTATTATCTTATTATTTTATTATTATTATATTATTATTATTAATTGATTATTATAGTGAATTCATCGGACTCGTGTTAAATTGAGCCTGATTTCAAAAATATTCTATACCAGATCTCACTTTGGTCTCTGTGGGACTAAGGCGGTCATTAAATTTGACCGCGTGAGTAAGGCTTCGTATCCTTATCTGGCTGCGTATATATTTTGATTTATAACCGGGAAGAGTCCGAACAGCTGAAGACGATAATGTGACTTGAGGTCGGTAAGAAGTTTTAAGGTAGAGTAAATGACGGGTAAAAGTTCAGTGAGTCGATGACCACGTGCACATGTGTGTGGTGTTGTGTGTGTGTGCTGTGTGTTGTGTGTGTGTAGCTG
The DNA here is from genome assembly GCA_015478945.1 of Trachelipus rathkii. Taxonomy (NCBI): domain Eukaryota; kingdom Metazoa; phylum Arthropoda; class Malacostraca; order Isopoda; family Trachelipodidae; genus Trachelipus; species Trachelipus rathkii. The sequence continues at coordinate 64,495 of JABUQX010052770.1, read as the reverse complement.
GTCGGCTGCGTGACGGGTATGCTATGAAAGCGATATACTGATACGGTATATTATATTATATAATAATCAATATATATATCATATAGTATATAGTATATAGATATAAATATAATATAAATATATATGATATATATATCATATATATATAATATATTACCCGCATAGTATATAGTGAAAGCATGAATTTGAAAATATACATATATTCTCGGAGATAATATATATAATATATAATATATATAATAATATATATATATTATATTATATATACCCATATTAATATATGTATATATTATTATATTCTATACTATATTATTATATATAATATAATTAATATATATATATATATATATACCTAGAGAGTTATTTAATATATTATATATAATTGTGAAAAATATATACTATATATCTCGAGAGAATGCAATAAAACTATTTCGGTAAAAAGCTCTTTAAAACGCGTGGTTTTCGTAGAAAATATATCTTGCTGAGACTCTCGTGTTTCAACTGTAAAATAATACATAATCTACAACGCTGATGAAAGTTACACACTTAGCTATTCCTTGCTACTTAGCCGGTTCTGTGTGCGTGGTTCTTTGCTACGAATGCGACGACTCCGCTGGAATCTGTATAAAAAAACGCGACGATGCGCGAAGACTATGAGATTGCGATTCATCCACCGACGATAAACCGCTAAACGAAATGTTGAATATAATTGACGAAGATTAACAAGACGCCAATATAAAACAAAATCGGACGTAGACGAAAGTAACAATCACATTTAAAGACTTTAAAATGACAATTTCCTTTACCAAATATGTCACTGGAATCCTACACAAACTTTTAAAATAAGAGAAATTCATAGCAACAAGAATGTATCAAATAAATATTGATTTAAACAACTGGGCGTTTAAAAATAAATCTAAAAAATAAATTAAATAAATCTTAAAAAATAAAAAATAAAAAAAAATAAATAAATAAAATCAAAAAATAAAAAAAACAAAAAATCAAAAAACAAGCAACCCCTATGAAGGTACGTGAGTAAAAAATATATCCACCTGGATTACCGCATTGTGCCCTAAATCGATCTGGTCAGTGTTCTCATCTTACTAGTTACTAATATATCTGCTGATTTAACTTTTGTTTTAAATGAAATGCCAATATATGATTAATATAATTATATATATATATATAATATTTATTTTAAATGAAATGCCAATTTGACATAGATTTATGATAATATCAAATAATATATACAGTATTAATATCATAATGATATATAAAATATACTATATATATAGTATAGTATAAGGATATAAGTATATTATAAATATAATTTGTAAGTACACTTAATATTTTATCCCTTTCTCATCTGTTATCGGTATTTTTAATAAGACTGTATATTATATATATATAATAAATACCAGCAGAGTTAGTATATATTTATATATATACATATATAAACTATATATATATAATATGATTCAGTATACTATATATATACGTATATATACCTATATAATAATAATCATTAGTGTGTGTTTCAAATCCATTTCTGATTAATTCATTATATGCCGTATTTACTTAGTCATTCATTAGTTTATTGAACCAACGACTCAAAATAGGTATATAATGATTAGTATAGTTATATATATAACTATATATATATATATATATATTATCATATCAAATACTAATATATATATTATACTACTCATATATATTAATACTGATAATATATTCATCTCTATATATCTTATATAACTCCAATATTATATATATTAACTATATATCAAAACAAGTTTTTAAAGGAGATATATTATACCTATATAATAATATATAGATGGGTTGATGGAGTCATTTGGAAAATATGAAGATATTGTATTTTATATTTATATATTACTTACTGTTTTATAAGAGATTTAAAATCTTATAATTGACTGACATTCTGTATATTTCAGTTATATACAAGTACAATATATAGACTACAAATACTTACTATATCATACTATGATATAATATAATTACTAATATATATACTACTATATAAATATATTATCATAATGATAATATATTAAATACTATATATAATTATACACTTTATATATATATATATATCTTTAAAATAACTATATATATAATATATTAGCTTATCATATTAACTATTACGTGGGTGTTCAAAATAATGAAACGTACTAAAGTGTATGTGGCATTAATTTTGCTGTACCACATCTGATGAAAAAATCAATCGCGAGCAAAAAATTCTCAATCGAGATATAATTGAAATATTTACAACTCCATCATCAGAGGTGAACATGTTTACGCATACATGCACATTTCCACAATTTAAATGATATTTGTGACTTTGACTCGTGCCGGTATTCTTAATTCTCTTAATTTAACCTTTCCAGTTGAAAATGATTCTGAACAATTAGTTAGTAAGAACTTCCTTAAAAGCTTAAATGGTTCTAACAATGATCTTTGTGGTGTCATAAGAAGCATGAGCAATACATGGCTTGACTTGAATCCGTACACTTAAATTTACCGTCTAACTATACAAAATCCTTAAAAACTTTGATCTTCGAGTTTATCTCAGCTCCAATGACACTTTATTTTAAAAGACAAACAAATCACGAGGATAATTTAAACAAACATATATAAATTTAAAATTTTATTAATACATAAATTTTAAGAGTGTGTATGTACATATGGTTTATTAAAGATATTGATCCTGTTATGCATACAAATTTACATAAATACTCCATTCGAGTTTACTACTTTTTTATCTCCCGTTGGATTTATGCAAAAAACATTATACAAGGTTAACATAAAGTAACATATTAAAAATGACTTTAGCCTATATAAGTGTTTTCCTTCTCTAAAATTAAATTAAATTCACATAATTGAAAATTGCAAACTTTCTTTATTTTTTTAGTGCCGTCCAGTGATTTTTTAGTCTCTGCAAAAAGTGTGGATTCCATTGGTGTTGTAAATTGTTCAGGTTGATGCTTTCGCACAACTTTGATGGATCCGGTAGTTTCTGATCTTACCTGTTTAGTTATTGAAGAATGAAAGTGGAAGAAGCGATTCCTTCGTTCGCGCCTGTCGGTTGACAACTTTAAGAGCCTCATTACTGCCTTCTTGCGTTCCTCGAAAGATTAATATTCTTCCACGCAATCCCCATTTTCGACCAAGAACGAAATATCTAACTTCATGATGACTTCAAAAAAGAAAGTGGAAGCAGATCCGATAAAGAATAGTCAAGCTAGTGCTTTTTGATTTTCAGTATTTCTTCGCTCCCGTGTATCCATGAACTGATCTGTCTCTTCTCTTCATCTTGAAAGATACATGTTCCTAATTGGTTCTATGACAACCACCATCCCCCATTGCGAAGCTTTGTTTCTACAGCTTATTCTAAATCTGAGAAAAAGACCACATGGAGCCAGTTGCTTGTCCACAGTACTCACACAATGCGACACTACTTATTGCCGTCAATTGCCCACGCTATCTTTCGATAATGATATTAGAAGTCGCCCAACTTGTAGTTAGAAAGACTACTGATAGATTGACGTATTAAGTAGAAGCTATCACTATGCATTCCCGGCATGATTATCCCAGGCTTTCACGATATATCAGCACAACAAATACACCGAATTTAAGTCAGGATTTGCTCTCAAAATTTGTGAGCTTAAACTGTTCCTAAAAAGATAATAATCTTGACGAAGTTCATATAAGTCAACTTGGAACATCCACCGCTCCGGGATATCGATAATTTACATACCACGTGGAGAACGTTTTCCTCGGAAAAATCAGAGACTGAGTGCCAAATTATTCCAATTTTTATATTTTCTGTTTCATGTAATTCTGATTTTCGTCTGATAAAAACTGTTTACTGAACATATGTCATTCATGGAAACCTGTAACTCTCCTTGCCAGTCGGCTGTCATTACATGGTTGCGTACGTTTGCTTCTCGATTCAGTCTTGGCCAAAAAATCCTTAAAACTTTTACCAAATAGTCTTCACGTTTGGGCCGACGTGACCGCCATAATAAATGCGTTAGAAATATTCCCCACATAAATTCAATATAGGTGTCCAAACATCGACCAAAGCAAATCTTTATCTGCCAGTTTTTCGTTCATCATTAACGCAAAGCTCTCATTTCTTCCGCGCCTGTATTAGCAGAGCTTCTTACAAATGACATTCCACGATTTTATCCCGAACGTTTCCAGTCCATCTAGAAACTAACTGCCTCGCACACACCACTGACTTCCCTCTGCACACACTTCCTCCCATCGTTCCATTGTTCAACTTTCTGCAACTCCGTAAGAATTTTCATCTATCTCTTATCACCGCCATAGAGAACTAAACATGCACCACTCGTATCTCTCTATCAGTGCCTAAGGATCAGGCCCCACCCTAGAAGAAATATCATGACGAATCAAGTAATGTTCAGTTCTCTCAATCAAATATTGGTAGTAAATAACTAAAGGACCCATCACTACGCAGAGCACTTTCTCGTGTTTTTGAGTCCTCTAGGTTAACGATACTTTCTCCGACTCTGCTACTTCAGAATTAGCTGCTCACGGACAAGAGGAAGCTTTTTCTTCTCTCAGAGATATACGTAACTTGTGTTCGTACCGAGACAGACACATATGCTAGCTCCTATCCTGTTGTAATTTAGTCCCCGATGTCCAAAGGGCTCTGCAGATGCAAGTATTATAACAACACTCTAAATTATGACATGCGAATACGTCGTCTCGTTTATTGTCCGCTATCTCACGTAATCCCTTCCTTGTATCGCTTTAAATGAACCATTGATAGTATAATGGCCAACATTAAAACGAATTTCATAGCTATCATTATTGTAGTCATCAATTGGATTGTGTTCTTCTTCATCCGAATAACTTGATAAGCATGTAGCATTGCACGTAATTCGCCTACTTTTCCTTATTTCTTCTCTGTAAATCGATTCTATCCTTACTGTTCAGGCTCCATCGAATGCTCTCTCTTATGCTTCCTCTCAATAACAGTAAATTCCTAGTACCTACGACTTGCCAGTAGCGCACACCATTCGCTTCCGACCCTATGGTCACATAGTACCACAAAACGATACAAGCTATCTCCACACACATCCTCAACTTCTTTGATCCAAATCCTAAAACCACGTACTCAAAGACGTGCGATATCAACATCAGAAAACATTAGTACATCTAATATTTACTATTATAAAATTAATATAATATAAATTATACTATATATTATAATTATTAATAAATTATAGATAAATAGATATTATAAGTATACTTATATACTATATATAATATATATATACTAAATATATATCATATAAATATCACGTTTACTATACCTTATATTCTTATTCATTTTAGGTGTGCCCAGAAGAACCCTAAGTTCTACATATAAACTTTTCAACGTCTCCAATGATAGAGTAGTTATACTATCCTAAATTATATCTGATTTCGTTAGTCTTGAAATATTGCTACATGAATGTTTCTGCGCTCATCAAGTAGGGAAAGCACGATAATCATTTTATATGCGCCATGTAAATACGATTTTCGTAAGCTTATATTTATTTAGCTAATTCTTCCTTAATCACCTTAATATACAAATATAATAGAAATACACTTATAATAAAGTACACATACTGATATATATTACAACTCTATATAAATATTACTAATATAATCCTATCTCTTATATATATATACTTATAGTAACATTATTATCATATTATTAATATATATACTTAATATAGATAATATACAGAATTACTTATCGTTTACTTAATAATTATATATAATAAAATTAATATATAATTATATACTTATATTATATAATAATAACTATATAAGCCTACTAATTTATATCACATATACAAACGACATCATTAACATCACCCACCACTCTTTGCCATTTACACCTATAATATACTTATACTTCAACTATCATATTATATTATTCACAATATACATATAAATAACTATATATATATTATTATATAGATATATATATTTACTATACATTATATCATATATTATTATAAAAGTATACATCATAAATTATATATATATTATATACTATTATCAGTAATATATATATATAGTATATTATATACGTATACATATATATACTATCATATATAGTATATTTAATAATCAAAATATTATATATTATAATAATTATATATTCAATATTAATAACTTCATAATATAAATATAATACTTAAATCAGAACATTGTTTGTTATTAAATAAATTTATAATACTTATTTCTAATAAACTAATAATATATATTACTATATAGTATATACTATTAATTTACTATAAAATCAGAATCATTACTACTATACAAAAACTTACGTATAATAATCAAATACGTAATATATACTTATCTATCCTCAAAGTCTATCTATTAGTGCATAAACGTCAACTAATCACATTATTCTTCATATTATTCTTCCAACATGGTCACTCACAGTGATGTCGTCTTTGTAACCGACCATATCTGCGTTTACCCTTCGAGATGGAATCTCAGAGTTTACCTCGGAGTACCACGATTTTGTGCGACTAATCGGAAATAATCATCATCTGAATTCAGTATTACGCTCTGATAAGCCTTAGCTTCCCCAAGACTGGTAGCGAAGGCGTATGTTCTTGCGACATTCCTAATTCTAAGCTAATTACACTAGAGGTAAAATGAAAATGGCGTTTCCTTTTAGCCTAATACGTCTGGTTCTTCGAGCCATTGAATCACTCTTGGATACCATCTCTACACTTGTATGGTTTCAAATCATCCACTTAGGAACCATTTGAAATATGACATCAAAAGTGTGCGTCTTATTAGCCTCACAAATTTATCTATATAGAATCAATCAACTAATCATACTATTTCGGTTAATAAATTATCCCTCGAGTGATTTGCCCCATACTCGAGTGTGCGGGCAGGGCCCGTCGGAGCTTACTGGTTGTTCCAAGACATGCTTCGCACTCCTCTTGAACGCCTAAGCTTTCAGAAAGGTAAAGATGGATGTTCCTATTTAGCAATCGTGGCTCGAACTAAGTAACACTCTGTGAGTACCATCTTCCAAGCGGTAAATGATTCAAACCCTCAACTTTAGGACCATTGCAATCAAATATACCTATATAGATTCATAGATAAATCATATATTATATATATATACTATATATATAACTATATTACTAGATATATAATTATATATACTATAACACTATCTCAAATGACTAATATTGGGGGTAAGGTGCGTACATATTAATATATTCAATAATCATGAATTAGTACTTACTTTGATATACTATGTAGGTATATTAATATTTAATTAGATTGGCTGAGTTGTACATATAAACCGCATATCCATTTTATTATTTTATAATTAGCGTTCACAAAACCTCGACTTTGTACTGCAGTGACGTTAATATATCATGCGTCTGAATTTATGCCGTTAAACCTTCAGAGATGTGCGACTGCCCTCTTCACCCAATCTCGGCATCATTACACCACATCTAACACGTTTTTTACTTGGTCATTCTCCTGTGGTCTTAAAGAAAATATCAACCAATTTCACCCACTTATTCATAATAATCTTCATTTAATTTTTGATGAATCACATTAGGCTGTCTTGTATAACGGACACCCATCTATGGCTTAAGCCTACTTATTTGAGCTTAACCATTTCTAAATCACTAAATTTCTTGCCACTGCACGAATACATCATCTCGATTTATGGGCTGGTCATAAGTGTTTTTGGTAGGGATCGCCCATTTAAAATTTCAGCGCGCCCAATATACTGTATAAGATTTTTCAAACATACAAAAATCTAACCCCATAGGACTGTCATCGATACTACTATTAATTATGAGAATCAGAAAGACTTTAGACGCATCTAGTTAGATGAGTTGTAATATTTTGTATTTTATTAAATGAGTTAGGTAAAAGTTCCCCCCATTTTTGAAATAAATTACCCATTCTCCTATCCCATTTTGTAGCGAAATGTTTATATACTAATAGAAATATATTATACATGTGAATAACTATAATTAATATAATATATATATATATATGTAATACTCATATATTAATAATATACTCCATATCAATATATACAATATATCAACACTCATATAACTTACTCTACTGTACTAATTGCAACTAATATCATAATACGTATATATATAACATTTTATTATTAACTTTTTTATACAAATTCTTCTTAATATAGCAGAGCCTATCTAGATCCACGTTCATCCTATATCAGATTGTAATCCCGGAAGCTTCTTTCGAACTGCATTAGCATCTTCAAAATATGCTCCTGCTCTGTCCCACTTTACAATACTTCCAAATTTCATTATCTGCTCTGAAGCTTAGATCGTCCACTTCTAGACTCTGTTCACTGTCACCTAGCCCACCAGCTGTATCCTCTCCCTGACTCTGCCGAATTCGTGAAAGACAAAATAGTCTTAGAAAGTGGTCTCGAGTTACTATATTTCGCAAGATCTCGGCATTTGTTCAAGAGTAACTTACACAAAGCTGGGGTTCGTAGAATTCCGCTTCCGTGGTAATCTTGTCTTTCGTGGGTTTTCCACACTGTCTAATATATGCTTGAATACACAATTACATCTATATTAAAGTTTAGTCGGTTCACTCCTTCGTTGACTATAGTTACACAAACTACTTGCTTCATACAATGATTCATCTGAGTAATGTACCTCTGTTGTCATGCGAGTATACCTAAACTCTTACATCTTTATTTCTTCATATAAGTGTCTCACTTGTCATAGTCAGCACAATAATTATATTTCAGAGAATCCATTGACAAAGTACGAGTGTATTTTAGTACACACGCTTACATAATCACTGCTATGATTTTGCTCTAACTTCTTTTCATTCAAGGTAATCATCAGGTACCAAATATTTCGCGCTCCATCAGCATCCTCTGAGGTGAGACGTTTATCAATGAATCAGCCTGGTGCCCCGGAACTTATGTTATTATATTTACATACTGATTTGAAGCAGCTTTACTTGAAGTTGTGATGTTATAACCAATTTATCCTTGCTTGCTTTGTTAGCATCCCTGTCACTGATGATAGAGTGTGCTCTAGAGGCACTTTCTTGCCTAATGATCGCGATATATTCTCACCAGTTGTCTTATAATTTTTTAACATTAGATTGATCTTCGCGTAAGTACACAGTTCCCTACAACATAACTTTTGGCAAGCCTTCAAAGTGTTAACCGATAATCTTTCGGGGATTCTGTAAGAGTGTTGCTTTGCACCGTTCAAAAGTAAACACACTTCTCCTAATGTAGTTTTTTAAAATGTCTTCTTCAAATTTTTTTCCCATCTGTATAGCTCTCTAATGATTTTGATGCTTCGAGTGTACTTTGTCCATCAATTCTGACTGGTAATACGTTTCTGACATGACAGTTCATTTGCCCAGTTAAATCAGACAATTAAACCACTCTTCACACGACTATCAGCCTCTATATTATACTTCAAGGATGCATTCTCATAAACATTCCACGCGAACTTCTCCAGTGTTAACTGAATACCCCATCGCAACTGACATTGCGTTGTAATGGACGTTATAATTTATAATCATAATTATGAAGATTATATTTCCGCATCAGTAATGTCATTTGCGTTGCCAATTATTCTGGATGAACATGATCCATTCTATCATCATCACCTGGATTCTAACTCGATCAACTACACTAATGTTTCCTCATATTCAGTTCCAATGCTGACCATTTTCTATATATACCCGTTTATAGATATGATCTTTTTCTGCGCGTCGAAATCCCAAATGATTTCAATGTTAGCAGATTTTACTAATGTTCTATCCAGTTATTTTTGGAACAATAGCCAACACGTTTCTCTCTCAAAGCACTTTTTGCCTATCCAACATATTGCTTTTATTCAATAATTCCCACATCCATTAATGCTGCATTCACAATAACAGCTGGTTGCCGTCCAGCTTACACGAATAGTCCTGTCAGCTTTTGTTACATGACCTTATATCATTACTGTATACCTAACCATACTTATGTTTAGATAGACTTTGCTTGAAGTTCATACATCTGTAAGAAATTCATCATCGCATTCTCCCCTAGAAGTTTTTTTCCGCATTTCAGTAATCTTCCTCTATATCGATGAAAATATTAGTTCCTTTGATCGTGTTGAATGTGGCTCAAAATTTCTCTCGCCTGCCTCTCACTCAGTACTAGTACTTCACTTCACTTCGAACTACTGATTAACTCAGACTACTACACTACTAATCTACTCTTTAACTTTATGGACTAATACTCACCTACTTTACTAAAACAACCCTACCCCTCCCACAAGCACCTATCTTGACCAACAGGGTCGTTACCATATAAGGCTGTCCATATTTTTATCGTTGCCGATCTACTTCCTGATCTCTCAGCCATCGTTCATCTAGCTTTCCATCACTTTGCACCAGTGAATTTTTTCCTCTTTTGACCTCACACTATGATTCACCTTACCAATTAGAAAAAAAATAATTCTTCAATTTGCATCTCCAAATTCATTTACCGCACGATTTTATTTTACCACTAAGAAGTGCATGTAGCAAATGACACAACCTCTTCATCATATCATTACTACTACTACATCTTTTGCAAGTCATCTTGCATTTCCGTCTCTTTCTGCATAATCATATGCTGCGAGTAAATACAAAGTGAATGAGCGGTCAAAAGACCGCGATGATGCCTCGATCTGACATTGAATTCGTGGATACCTGATTTCCCACGTCAATCGTCAGTTACTTGCATGACAAGAGATAAAACTTCTGTACCAACACTGCATCCCACTCGGTTCCACCATGACAATCAGTCTCTGCATACATAACTATCGTTTAGCATGTTACCCCTCCGAACCTGTCATGACACGCAGAGATCTCTTGTTCTCTTTATTTACATAACAAATATGAACACCGTCAACTGTACCCTATGGTAAATATTGTATCTGAAAATTTGTTAACGAACATCAAATAATTAACTGCCTGCAATTTGCTCCGTCAGAATATGACCATTATTTATTTTAATTTATTTTCCATATTTATATTTAATCTAACAAAGAATATATATATATTATAATAACATATAAATGTAATTATCAAAAAGTATGATAAGTCTATATCTTAAATAGCGACCTAATACCGTATATAATATAAGGATTACCTACTTATATACTATTATATATATATATATATATCACCCTATTAATATATATGCAAACACTATAACACTATAAGCATCTCCTCACCATTACACATGCACCCTAGACCAAATACAACCTTCATAAGCTAACTCATAAGCTCTATCTTAATTTTCCTGAGTCCATGCATAAAAATACTACAACCTCTGAATATATGATTCTTCCCTGAAAATATTTAATGTGCGTTTTATTTTGCCTCATCTTGTTCTGCGTAGTGTATGTGCATGCAGTATTTTTAGAACAATGCTAACACTCTCAGATATGTTGATCGATAATTTAGATACAGGGTTACTTTTACCCTTCGTATAAAGATCATCCATGCGTTCCAATATATCAAGACCCTTCAATATCAGCTACTATACCAAATTTTATATTGCCCTTCCTATTTGAATTAGAGGAAAGAACAAAATTATCTATTTAAAAGAAAAAAAATGATTCTACATTCCAAAATCCGGATGGGAGGATATGGTCGGCGAATGTTAAACATGAACGTATGAGGCTTTTATCTCGTCTGCTTTGAAGAGATCAAGAAATGTAACATCGCTCCAATGCGTTGTGTACTCTTCTGATTCCAAAGTATATATAATAGATTGTATGATTTATATTGTGATAATTACTAGTAATTATAGGCTGGAATTCAAAGAAGTGAAAGCGCCCCAAAATATTGTTTTTGCCTCAAGTAACTCTAAATGTATCGCCTCCAGAACATTTCTTCTTATTTGAATCATGGACATTATCAAGGTAAAATAAACCTATAACACAAGATTACAAATGGTCGTAAATGAATACACTAGATCCAAGTAGGCGGTTATTGTAATTGACGTCAGATCACTAAAAATTATCCTTTTTACCATGCCCACCCAAAATCATTAAAAAGTCGGCAGAGTCTGTGCGCCAAAGCGATAGTGCGGTTCTCACAGCCCTTGAAACTACTTAACAGATTAACAATTTTAGTACCTTTCTTACTGAATACTTACGTGTTGTATAGTAAGCACTCATCTTTACCGTTTGTTTTCCAAAATAAAACATTATTAAACTCACCGCCACTCTGATGTCCGAATTTCTTACATTAACCATAACATATACATTGCAACAAAGCAAGTCAAACTAATAACTAATAGTATAACTATAATAATAATCTATGCTTATTATATCATTACTGCTGATCGAGTAGCACTAATATACATAGCAGGTACATTAAACCTCGCTAATATCATACTCTAATTAATAGTTAATACGCTACTCATATACATATCATATATCATATCGTACTATATACAGATATTCATAAATAGATCCATGTATACTTAGTAAGAATTATATATACTAATCTCTAGACCACATTAGTTCTATTACTTTTAATTCCATATATACTATCTATAGTATTATACCAGACCTCCTTGTATATCTATATAGACACACTATTATATATTAACTACTATATATACTTATAATATGATATCATATATACTAACTACATGTATATAATATAACACGACGCTCTAACTCATTTAGTTCACCACCCTTCAACTATATCACAAGTCTACTATATCGTTATATCATTTTAAATAGATAAAATATTATTATATTATATTATATTAGTAATGGACATATATATAATACTTATATTATATGATAATATACTTATATATACTTACTCTCTTTATATTATATATATATATCACTACATTTATATATTATCACCTATATACATTAATAGACATATTTATTAGTCGATCATCCATGTATAACCTCCTATAGCTATATACGTATTTCATTATATTACTCTTCATATTTATTACTATAGAGTCCTACTCCTCATATTATGCATGACCTAAGGTCGTCAGTACATTCATTGTTGCTATCAGGGTATATAATTGTACAAACAATATAAACATACACATAACTTATCCATTCCCTTACATATATTACTTATCTGAATCCAATTACTAAGCCAACATGGTAATCATAATACACTATTCCCGTCACTGTTAAAGCATTATGCCTTATCATCGTCTAGCAGAACTGTCTTATCAACTTAATATACTTAAATTTCATTATTATATAGATATATATAGTTTCACGATATTATAGTATCTTAACATATTATTATAGTACACTTATTATTAACTATATATAGAAACTAATTATAATCGACAAAATATGAGTAATGTGAGTGATATGCATGCAATAGTCACTATTTTTTAGGATAATAATATCACTTCACTCTCTAGATCAAATGTCTTACAAGCACTCTAATATATCTAATAAAGTTTCATAATATATATTGTCATTGTTAATCATAGGTAACATATATATACTAATATTATACGTGTGTTTCAAAAAATCAGATAATATATAATTATATTTATATACAAAATTCAAATAATAATATATTTATATATATTATATATACTCAATATAATAAATTAACATTGTGGTAAACTGAAAACCAATTAAGGTGATGTTAAAATGAAAAATATAAAAATTCATCATATATAATATTCACTAAATCAATCTCTCCCCAAAAAATAAAATCAGTAGAAATAACACCCTTTTGAAATATTTATCTATTACCGATATAGGCTGGATGGTTATGTTAGTGCCGCCCTTATCTTCCAACTCATTTGAAATAATGACTCCATACGCCGATAGTTTTTGTCACAAAGTGTTTATATCCAAAGGGTCTTATGGCTCTAACTCCATAAGAAAATGCCAATTCCTTCTTATCAAAGCAATTGTGAAAAGGGGAGTTATCAGAGTCTGCATCTTTCAGCCTTCTTACTAAGAGCAATACGTAAACTGAGACTATACGTCCTGCATCATTTTATATTTTCCTTTTCAGCTACAAAGGAAAATTTGTCTTGCTTTGCGAATACTTTGATAGGATTCCTCCAGTCTCTCGTATAGGTCAATCTAAAGCTATATTATCTATATAATATAGCGGAAAGGGATTCTTTAAGATAAGAATCTTGCCATCTTCAATTTTACACAATTATATTTGTACCTAGCACCTATAAATACGAAAAACCACAAATAATACAGACTGGAAGAACTGAAACAACTTTATTACTTATTAACAATTCCACCACCCCAGACTGACAACTATGAAAACTTATTAGTATTTATTACTATAAAAGATAATACTAGATAATATATTATATACATAATAATATTGAGTTCTCTTTTTATCATATATTACTATATCATAAAAGAAAGAACATAACG